>CM032346.1:10653568-10956068 GCA_019022885.1 Schlechtendalia chinensis
TCGTATATACCCGTGTATCGGTTGAAGCCGATTAAACACGTGCCTAAAATTATATATTTTACAATAGTAAACTCGTTAATTGCTTACGAAATAATGTCGATCGTCCAGTTTCGGTCACAGATTGTTGTATTCAAAACATAAAATTGCATATTTTCAAGTCGCCAACATTCCGATAATAATTAAATCTACATAATTATAACTGATGCTGAACACTGACGCATCAAAAGCTAACATCAAATTAAAAAGTTAAACCGACTATCATTAAGCTTCTTAACGCGATCGTCTTTCCAAAAATTAACTTTCAACTCAATAAGTTACTTTTTAAAGTTGACTTTTAACTTCGTGGAGTTAAAAACAAAGATAAAAGTGAATCCTAATTATACTCGACGTATATTCGTTTGTATCGACTCAATTTATAGCAATCGCGAGAATAACAAACGAATCGTAGACACGTAATTCGAATTATCGATATTTTACAAACATAATATTTTATTCGATAAACGGTTTCAGTATGTCGCGCGGTACAAACGCTATCTGCGCGATCCCGCGTAAATTATCATATGATAAATCAAATAACTCGCACACAGTTACAATCAATAACGGGCGGGATAGACTAACCGGGAAATCGGAATTTTCTCATCGAGACCCGTTCGTATTTATACGATGAGGGAACGGTCACCTGCCGGACGCTTCGAGTCTCGTTAACGTAAATCGATTTTTTCCCACGTACTTTTATTTTCGTAAAACATTTTGTGGAACGACACGTAGATACACTATAATTTACCTACGAACGACACGATTAGCATACAAATATATGCAATTGGTTTTATTGTTTATACACGCGGAACGTTATTGCGCACAAGTGAAAAGAAGAAAAAAAAACGAATAGACAATAATAACGTATTGTTATATATTTTGGTTAAAATCATCGTTCTACGCTGTTTTAACATAACGAAATTTTTGTGTAAATATTATTATTATTTTTGCTCACCACGCCGTATCGTTTTAAATGGAAAATTTTTATTTATTCAAAATCAGTTATAGAAATAAAATACGGCAGAGAATCAGAATCTAAAGAAAACTTGTTTAGCGTATAATGTACAAAACCCCATTTCGCTGTTAAAAGAATATATTTATACAAAACATATATTATACAATATAATTGAATATTTCGCAACGTGTTTTGTAAAGGAAAATGAAAAAAAAGAACGTGTAACATTGAATAGTATGATTATTTTAAACGCCGAATAATTTGTTCGAACAATATCAAAACTACTTATTTATCCGATTTTATTACTCTTTAAATTTTTTAGAAACATTAAAATACAGGTTTATTGTAAATACGTTAATTTTCTAAAACGTGTATATGATAACTCGTTATTTCCGCGTCCTGTAATTCAACATTTATAACGATTAAAATTATTTCGCTAATATATTGTTAAGTCGTTGTTTTACGCAGTAGTCGTTTTGAATATGAAGCGTATCGGGAAATCATGAATTTTCCCTATAGAGGCCTTGTCTTTGTACGGCCTGTTATACATAAAAATAAAATCCTCTTCAAAATATTAATCCAGCAGACAGAAAGCAAACGAGGGATCGCGTCGAGTGTTCGCAAAAAATCTGTTAGAAATGTCATGAGTTCGATAAATCACGTGTTCGAAAATAATCCATTGGATATTTTTTTATTCACGACACGTGTGTATATTGATTTATTTATTAACACTATACGTTCTAATAATATCTGAATCGATTGACAGGCTATTCGCCGAACAAAATATATCAAAATTTTATTTTATGATAAACAACTCGTCGCGATCGACAAAAAATGCATAAAAAAAAAGTCGCCAAATTGTTAAAATAATATACAGTAAATAAAAACATCATCACGTAAATTTGCATTTGTTTTTTTCAAAACAAATTAGGATATAGGAGATTTAATCATAGCCGACATCGCTTTTCATCTCTGGACCGGAAAAATCGACCAATCGCGAGTTAACAAATTTCGATATATACGAGTATATATATATATATATATTTTTTTTTTTTACGTTTAATAGTGATTTGTTTAACATTTTCTACTTTAACCGAATATTTTTCATGAATGTTTATACGTTGTTATTTTAATTGTATTTTCTAACGACATAACGGCACACTACACAAGAATTAACGATTTGAGGGCCCGTACGGTAGCCAAAATTCCATTTTCTACTCAGATAATTTCCATTTATTTTGCAATAATTGAACTGTAAAAACAATATTACCGGCAAACGAAATACGTCGTGGGATATGAGCCTACTATTGAATGCTGATTTAATTCTCTCTTAACTGATGTGTAAAAGAGTAGATTGCGTTTTATAAAAAGTTATTACGTACTGTGGCGTTGAAATAAATGAACGGCGAGTGAAACGAACGATAGTTTTTTCTCTTTTTTTTTTTTTGGTACGTATAGAGGAAAAGGTCTAGGGGGGGGGGCTTTTGAGCACGGACATTTCGAATTAATTTCCGGTAAAATAAAATATGCCCACCCACCACTGGTTACAGTATGTATACGAGTATGTATGTGTATGCCACCAACGTAAAACCTTACGATTAATTTAATTTTGGTTAAAAGGTTTTAAAATAAATTAATTTAAAAAAAAAGTTCCAGCGAAATTTTTCAAACGTAAAGCAGTGTGCAATCTTCGATCGGGATTCGAAAGAACGGATGAAGCCACAATCGTTTCCCTCCTCCACCCGTCTCTCAAAGTTCGCCAATACGTTTCCTTAAGCGTATCTCTGTAACTGAATCAACTATATATTTATATATAATGTGTGTACCATTTGTATAATTGTCTTTGTTTCTATAAAACACATAGTTTAATTATAATCTATATTTATATCCATACATAATGTTTTATTCGTAATTAGGCACGTTGTGCAATATTATATATATATATATATATATGTGTGTGTATATGGGTACATACGCATATCCCGTGCTAAAGAATTAGTCGCCGTCATGCTCTGGAGGTTGTTTGTCATCATCGCTAGCAGCCAAAGGAGTAACGACAACCGAATCTGGATCATTTCCCGACCTGAAAATATCCAATAAAACCATATTAAATGTGCGTTTTACACGACGCGTGTAAATGAAAGAATTACGTTATGAGTGTTTCGATTGAAAAATGTAATAAATCGTCGTAGTGCATTTGACATTACTTATATACGCGTAAATTCAACCTATACAAATGTTTTCAGTCCGAACGTTATGAGTATTAAAAAATAATACCAATGATTTTAATCATATCGCTCGTGACTTTTTTTTCCACTATACGTGTCACACGTTTGTCACTGTGAAACCCATATTAAATAATCTAAAAATAAAAAAATTCGTAAAAAACAAACGGAACGATTGTTACGAGTTATACGTACTGAACGATTGTATGTGGTACATACTCGAGCGTTCCACACGTTATTTGTCCGTTATGCGTATGGTTTAACATTTTAAATATTTTTTCTGTTAAGTAATCTGAGATCGAAAAATTACTATTTATTACTACCATTATTATTATTATCATTAGTTATTATTATTATTATTATATTATTATTATTAAAACTTTTTTTAAATTTCTATTGTTTAAAATTTAAATAGTATTATATTTTTATATCTAACAATATCTAGTTCCTACTATTTAATAATATTCATTAACAAAAACAAAGAACAAAACAATTATTATTCGGCATAGTGATTAACAAGTTATGTATTGCACCAAACGTTGAAATGACCCGTATATCAAAATCGTTTAAAACTCAATAAAATTTACGGTAAACTATAATTCGATTTTGAGCGAAGAGTGGAACGAATTTTTCGTCATATTCCATATTTCTATTAAAATATGTATTAGCGAAATGAATTATAGTTAAATATTTAAACTCAAAATGTCTATTGAATATTTATGTTTTGCACTATATAATCTTCATAAGTATTTAAGTAAATATTTACTCCTATAGTAATATCCTCTTTTCAGAAAGAACTCTACTTCACTGATAAGTCACATTTGTTTTAAGAATAATTAAATTAGAATAAAAATCTATTCGCAGGGCACATGGAGTCCCAGGAATGAAAATATTAATTGATATTTAATTAATAAATATTTATATTTTATTGATGTCATAGTACAAAATATATTATTGACATAAAACTACCAATATCGTTTTATATATCACGCGCGCGATGACATAATTAAAAATAGTGATACGCTCTGTTTTCCGAGATCATGTCTAATGTATAATTACAACAGTCAAGTGGAAATGTAACGAATTTAGCCCGTAGACCAATATTAGAGTAAAGTATTTGTTATTTCAGAATCTCTGCAGAGCGGGAAAATTTTGCGTTTAGTTTCTACGGAACTTTAAACTGACAGAAATTCGAAAACCAATTAATTTGCCGAGAAACAAATGTCAATTTTTCAGAAAATGTCAATAGATCTCATTTGACGGTCCAATACTCAAATATGCCATCAATCGCTTTTAATAATACCAAAATGTCCAAAGTAAAAGCGCGTTTCGATGAACCGCGTTTAGGTCGACCAAGCAGAAAACAAAAAGAAAATGGATTTCATTATGTCTAGATATTTTATAAATATAAGCAAATGAAAATTTAAAAATCAATACACCTAAAACGTCAACAGTTAGCCAAAATACGATATTAAGAGATGATTTTAGTGTCTGCAATTGATTATGATATTAAAAATATTACTTATTCAATATATTACGAAAAAAAAATATTACCATTTAAATTAAAGAATGAAAGAGAAAATTCGGATAATGTATTAAATTTTTTGTTTCCTACGACTTTGGCAATTTTCAAATGGAATATATTTTTATATATATTTTTCGTGAGGTAATATTTAAACGTGACAGAAATGATGAAACTTTATGAAATTCAAGTCTAAGTAAGTGTTTTTTTATCAGATAATTTATCAGGTGTAATTACCCCAAAACAGCTCACACGTCAACAAATACTTAGAATGTACAAAAACCCACTATATAAAACCACGACCACAATCTCCCGACACGTATTTAGTGAAACAGGTATTATATAATGAGTAATGGTATAAAAAAAAATATATATTAGTTAACACGGGTTTAAAAACAAAGAATAACACAAATTATTTATAAACTAACGGAATGCTAACTCTACTCTGCTAATTATTAATAAAAAATGAGCAGTTAAATTTAAAATGCAAATGATTTACGTTATGACTAAAGTCAACGTGAAACCGTATTAATTATTCATATTATACAAGTGTTTATTTTAAATAAGTAATTATCTATTTTTCATAATAGGCGTACGAACACACATTTCTCCATCGTTCACGCGGGATGAAAACTATGTTAATTTTAATTTTATTTTTACGCAAAAATATTAATTGCATTTTTTTACTGAGATGCTTATTGTATATTATATAACTGTCGTGACCGTTTACGAAAAAGAACAAACGCAAGTAAACCGACAAGAACACACTTGTAATTGCATAATACTTTCTAAGTAACCTAAGTAAGTAAACTGTCCAAGTATAACCATAAAATAAACATTGAAGTATAAAGTAGCGTAACATACAATAGTTGTGCTACCTGAGGTATAATATGAATTACGTTTGATAACTAATCTACTATTTCGTTTCTAGGCAACTTTTAAAGTTTTGATCACATACAAATGAAACGTGTCTCCATTTGTTCAAGTGTAGGCTACTATAGGCAAATTGTAAAAATATTATTCTTGCACTTTAGACGTAACATTTATATGGCGTAAAGTAGTGGTGTTAATATGTATTTATGAACAACACGTTAAGTGCCGCTTTGGTGTTTCGCTCAATGTCATCGGTGTAATCAAATGTCGACAGCAAAAACTGCAATTCAACTTAGAACTGTGTGACTTATAAATGGAAAATGGATACGTTCATAAAATTTATACGATACTATATAACAACTGTTAAATAAAAAGTGTTTTGTTTCGGATTATTCTGTTTGTGTGGATATTAGATAATATTTGTAATTTCGTTTTCTTTTTCATTTTTTCAACACCTATTGAGGGTGACTGCCACAACGCTGTACGTCGTTTACCAAACGCGTTTTACGCGTGAAATGTCGTTAAGTACGTACGACAAGCCGACCGGGCGGACATTTCGCGTGCGTCGGACGGCCGTCATCAGTTGTTTCTGTACCTACCGCCATCGTACCAAAGACCCCGCCGTCTATGTGGCAATACCCGTAAAAACGTCTAAATCGATTTTTCGATTACTTTTTTTTGTTTTTTAATTGTTCAAAAGAGCAATTTAAAGGTTTAATTGCAATCGGATTTTTTGTTTTTGTTTTAATACAATTAATTTTATACCTATACAAGTTTGTTTAATATATTACGTATAATATTGACTCGACATTAAATGTAGTGGCATTTACACAACTAAACACGTTTAAATCAAAAACATAAAATAATTATATTACCTCTATATTTTTTATGTATCGACGTTTATTGTGAATTTTTTTTTTAAGTAAATATTATTTCACGGAAATTGATTTAAAAAAAAAAAAATTTTTCAAACCTATTATTATTATATTTTATACAAATAAAATGAAACTCATTTAAATGTTATATATGCAAATATAAATAGAAACAATATTTTCTTTGCACATTTGCATGTCACTGAAAACATTGATTAAACCATTGTAATGTATATTATATTGTATACGGCACGTATCCATATTTATTTGGAAGTTCGTACGAAAATAGTTTATTGTTGTTATTAAACGTATTTGAAGAACATAATACCTACTTAAAAGCATTTGGTTTTCATTGTTTATGTTTACTTTTTCGCTTTTCCTCGTCGATAAAAAAAACACGATTTGTTTTTGAACGCAAAAATTATTAATGTTGGAAATGATTTTCCACAATGAATGGCGCGTTATTACGAATAAGTACTGTCATCTTAAACGGGTATTTCATAAAATCGTGTTTTTACTATAATATTATCGGTTTTTTTTTTTTAATATTTTTAAAATATATTTTAGTATGCGTTAAAAAAAAATATAACGTTGTTATTGTTGTTATTTCCGGTAATACATACAAAAAAAAAAAACGATTCTTTGTTAAACGAACGCCTGTACCCGAATTATAAAAATAAACATTGTCGAAAGAACATCGTCAGATTGACATTTTACAGGAACGTGGTTTTTTTTTTTTATCAGTTTGTTACTAGAGTTTTAACGTACCACGACGTAACAACGACTGTTTTTTTTTTTCGTTCCGTACGACGAAGGCGCGCATTCATAAAAAACACACGGCAATACGCGCGAAGCGGGCCCCGTACTTAATTAACAGTTTTAAAATCACGAAACTGCGAATGATTTATGACGAACAAACACCGGGAAACGAAACGACGTATACCACCCAGACAGATTAACGGAGGTGAACTAATTGAAATATTCTGTAGATCGGCGAAAACGTACCGAGCGTGCACACAGTATTTGTACACCAAACGCACCGGATTTTCATTAGACCAGTTCCTCCGGGCTTACGCGCGTCATTTTTTTCAGCGAATCCGCTTGTTTTGGACGTGGCGGGATGGAGGAAAGCCGTAGAAAACGCGTTCCGCGGGACTCGACTCGAGACGCCGGACGTGACGCTGACACGTTTTTAGGCCACGCGTTCGTTATCACACGGTCACACGTAGGGCACGGCGGCACGGCACCTGCACAAACATCGTCACGCGAGCGTCCCCGAAACGTGTCGATAAGCGGTGTACAGACGATTTGACGGGAAACTCCGTTCCCGTGTTCAGGCCGGAGACTGATTTTTGTAAATACAAAAATAAAAACACACACATACATATACACGTCGGCGTACAGTTGAAAGCTTTTGTTCGACGAGAGACGAGAAGGGTTTTCGAAAGACGCACAATAATAATAATAATAATAATAATTACTGATGCCCGAATCGCGATCACGTAAAACCAAATGGAGACTCCGGCCGAATGTACAAAACCAATTGATTTATGTAATCGATGAAATACCGAGATTTAGCCAATCTGACGTGACAAACAATCGGTGCTCACTTTATAAATCGGAACAAAGCGGTGTTTTTAATTCGAAACGTACCGTAAATCATAGTTCAATATTGGTTGGCGATGAAATCAAGACATACTACCCACTCCAACGATATAACGAATTGCGGTGGTCGGGACGTACGCAAAATAATTGCACGGAGGAAATAATTAACAATGATTTCGGTTTTTTCATTATTATTGTAACGGACACCATAATTGAACTACTGTTTTTCCGCCGGTTCTTACGGCGTTAAGATAAATGCGTGTACCGATATTTTGTACGTATTCGAACGCGGTGAAATATCTTTATGTCGAATCGCCCCGGAGTGCTAAATCATTAAGTTTAATTAACGTGCCTTTAATAACTCATGCTGTCCAGTGCATTTACTGAGTTTATCGGGAACGTTCCAAGTACAGTCGCGCCGTAAGGAATTCGACCGAAATTACGAATGTATAAACAATAAAAACGCTTAGGTACCTGTACAGTGTACTTAAAAGAATTTGTCCGTAGGTCGCGTGTTTACTATAAATTATAAAAATATGAAGGCGTATTTATTATAGAGTAAAACATAAATGAAAAAACCAGTGTTTTTTTTTAAAACACCGACGGGGTTTAAAAATTATTTCTTACGTTTTATAAATTATGTGCATGCGTATGCTGCGGTTTCAGCTATTCGAACTGTTATAATGGTGAATTTTTAATTTCGTGTTTGAAATCGGTTTCCGCCTATTCGGATCGGTAAAAAATTCAATCGGATATCTCGATGGTTAGTTTAATGTTTCGTTTCGTCTTTACCACGATTTTTTCGTAATGACTAGGCGTCGTGTGAAATGTCTGAAATCACGAATGAACACGATTTGTACTCGGGCGCTGTACAGAGCTCCAAAAGTCTTGCCGGATCAAAATAATTTTCTGCCGACCCGGAGGACAACACGCAATTACATTACGTCGTTAATGTGGCTGGTAGGTTAGGTTAGGTCAAAAATTGTTTTGGCCATCCGTGACCACATACACGCGCGTTCGCGTCAGGCACAATTACCGAACGTGATCAATCGCTGTCGTCTCTAACGCGTCGTTTGAATGCCGTTCGTTGTTGTGTTCGTTGTACACTGCGTATATTATAACGGAGCCGAAGGTACATTTCGATAAAATACGAGCACATTGTGGTACGAAAAACTATGTGTCGCGCGCGTCTGAGGCCGTCGACTAGTATAAATTGATATGACTTATGTATTTTCATATTACACCAGACAGACAGACACGCTAAAATATATGCGATCGGTTTTCGTCTATAGATTCCTTTTCGTACACGCGTAAAAATTTGTACGGCACAATGCGTGTATACCACGTATGCGTATGTTCAGCGAATCTTTTCATCCGCTCCGACAATGCCCTGAGAATTTCATCAACGTGTTAAATGCGTTTCATACTGGGTAGCTGTACACACACGCACACACACACACACACACACACACACATATATATATATATATATAACTACGTATAGACGCGAATAAAAGAGATCGACGCGGCGTAAAAACCGAATGTGGAAATTAAATATTAAAATATTATGTAAAATGTTGCACAATAAAATATTGTACCTGTGTAACATAAATCAGTTGTACTTGGTTTAAGAGTTTGACATTTGGTCGTTCTCAATTATATATTTTGAGTAATGAATTACATATTAACACGTCGTAAAATCACTATCTTGGTAATCACGATACTCATTCGAGCAAAAACGTTTACATGACAGTAATCATATTTTTTTTCCAAAAACATTGTTAAGGATACGTTAGAATGACTTTATTTAAACCAATAAAATCTCAATCTACCATTTATGTTTTGTAAAAGTTTAATTGACATTTAAACACTAACTGTACATTTACCCCCGAGACTAAAAACGTTAACCAATTTAGAAATGAAAAATGTTATAGTATATTAAATAACTTGATGCCTTATGACACTGAAAAAAAAATACAAAATACAAAACTCTATGAAACAATTTAATTATTGAAAGAACGAATTAAATAAATGGATACAAAATTATTAATTTTTAATTTCCTATATTTATATAAAATCGATTTTTATCTAGTATATTGCTAAATAACAGAATTTTAAAATCTATTTTTGTACGTGTCTACTTTCAATAACTGCTGAATGTTTTAAATTTTCACATAAACATTGAAATAACAAATATTTTTTTATTTTATAAATATTGTAATATACATTATAATACATATGTTTATAATTCGAGTAACAAATAATTGCTTAGTTAATATAATAATGAGAATTAAAATACTTAAGAATTAAATATAGCAGTGAATAAATTGTAGACATTTATAGACAATATACAATAAATTGTGAGTCTAAGTTACAGTTTAGACTTAACCAATAATAATAATGTATATTTTTGTTCAATAAAATAAGTACAAAGAAATGTCTAATTAATCTTGAAATCAAAATATATTTTATTGCCTGCCGTTATAAAAAATATTAGTTATTGTATTTTTTATTTTTTTTATTCATATTTTAAACTGTTGAGTTGTATTTTCCAGTGTAATAATATACTTACTATGAACAGTTTACTGAATATATATATATATTTACTATCAGATTACTTGTCTCTAGACGTTGTTATATGGCATGTAATAATATAAATTGTAACTAAAACTATATATATATATATATTTAAAAAATATATATATATATATAATTAATATGATGTAAATGTAATAATATTCTCTCAAAACTAACTAGGGAAATATTGCGCACGTACATGTTTAAACAGTGAACAACATTTTAGTCTATAATAAATAATATATAAATCATATTTAAGATTTTATATGATAAACAAAACTGTTCTAAGCTTATAGCTCGGCCAAACCGACATACTAGAGAATATGGGACAATTTTATGTATTAAACTTCAAAAGCGAGACACTATACTTTATTGATTAAACAGTTAAAAACTTACTATATATCCTAAAACTTACGAAACGTGTCTTTGGCATTTCATTTACATATTTTTTTTTAATTAGAAAAGGGGTAATTATTTTTAATTTATATAGTTTTTTTGATAATTCGTTTCATGTAGTGGTGATTATTGACGTTATAAACTATAATCTCGTAATGAGTTTTTCCTATTTATTTATTTTATTTTTAATCCTGATTCTATAAATATTAAAATATCAAAATGTTTTAATACATTGGACATTTATCAAAACAAACTTTTTGAATAATCTGTAGCATTCTTTTTTTTAGTTTTATAAAAACAAACGTTGATTTTTTTATACAATGAAAATCAAAAACATCAGTGTTAAAAGTAGTTTGGTTAGACTTTGATTCTTAACTTACTTGTCAACATATTTCATTAATTACATTTACAAAATGTTGTCGTGTGTGTTAGACATTAAATGCGACGAAAATTCAAATTGTAATCATTTTAACCTCTGCTTCTGAAGTTAGTACAAGTACCTTAAACACTTTACGATAGTTTTCGATACAATTGTTTTATTTAAACGTCACTATAATGTTTGATTCAAAATCAATTTCCCACAAACTCACAAAATATAATCAAAACTGGGTATATAAGAAAATAATTAATAGGTCACTGACATTTTATGATCGTATATACACAATATTCGTGTAAATTTCATTTAAACCATTATTTTATCGTTTATCGTTTGTGTGATATTGTTTTAAAATGTCGATTATAGTACTTACGTGTAATTCAAGTGAAATTTAAACACGTAAATATAGTGAGAGAATTTTATTTTACAACAGGAAATTACTAAAAATGCTCGTGCTCAAAAAATATTTAGTATGAAAGCCTAAGACCGGCGATTCTACATTAAAAACATAGAACTAAAAACAATGACTTTTAATAGTAACAATCTCGACGTAACATGTTTTTTTTTTTTTGATCCCGGACTATACATAAAGTGTGAATTATTTATGTTGTTGACTATTTTAAATAGAAAAATAGGAAATCTAATTGGAATTTGACTTCAATAGTTTTCATCAGTTTATATTTTAAAACGCGATACAACAATCTTGGTTTATCAAGTAATCAAATACGTGAAATAGCCATTAAATATCAATAATACTTACTAAAAATTGCTAAATTTCGACATGTGTTTCATTTGAATTGATTACGTAAATAAATTAACTGTTTAGTATATTTGGTTCTTTAATACTGAAATAAGTGTATCCAATATATTTATGAGTATTTTTATGGTATAATACCAATAGAATTATTATTTAAAAGATATTTTTAAATAATATAATCCTAATCTATCTAAAAAATGTATACTATGTTAAAATATAAAATGAAATAATGATTTTTTTACAAAATACCTCACTTATCAGCTTATAAATTTAAATTACTATTGATTTTGTGAATCCTATAGTTTCTTTTTGTACATGTCGTTAAAAAATAGAATAATAATGAAATATAACCATAAAAAAATATAATATTAAACTGGTACAATAAACCCCTCTTTTATTAATAAATGATACACGAGGTTATGTTCATTTGTTTTACCTTCATCGAACAAACATTTCAATTTTATACAAAATGCAAATAATTTTTATTCGTCATATTGAACACAAATAGTTAATTAATGTAGATTAGACAAAACTTTTTCAAATTATCTTGATTATCATTTTTATTATGGATCCTTCCATGATATCGACCGTTCAAAATACGACAATTTTCGTTAGTTTCGAAAACTATAATAATAGTGGTCTTCAATAAAACAGAAAAAAATCTTATATTACGGCCCATTAGCACATTTTATTGAGTTACGTGCTTAAAGTAAATTTATAAATGTTCACAAGACATAAAAACCCTTTTTATGACGACCTACAATAGTCAACATGAAAATAACAAACTTTGTTGTAGTCAGTGGCAACAAACCAATAACTCTGTAAACTTCAATTATCCACTTTAAAAATAATTATTTAAAAAATTGAACAACTTATTACGATTAAGCAATTTAATTAAAGCGATATTATTTTGTGTTTAATTTATATTTACACTTTCAACGTTGCTTTTTCCGTAATAATAACCTATTGTAATACATTAGAGATGTTTACTAAATCTTTTTTACTTTTTTAATTACTTAAAGAAATACGTACATTGTGACACATAAAATAAAAATAAGTTGTCAGTCACGAGCCAAATCACAACGTTGTGCACATTTTGTACGGTAGCAAAACAAGCCCACAAATCAATAATAGCACAATATTATTTTGTCACAATAATCTTTGTGAAAATCAAGTACATCCCAAAAGGAATAAACCTAATATACGGAGAAGTATACTTAAGTCGGCCGCCACATAAAAAACGCAGTGTGTATCCCTCTAGAGATTTTGTTGAAAACATTCTACAAATAGTTAAATTCGTGTAAATTATTAAAGTGATATACAAGTCAAATTAATACGTGGACCTTCTACTGAGATCTATGAAATTTTAATTAATGTAAAACGATTGATTTAATTCTCGTTAATAATATTAATACAAATCTATAACTCCTATTATCGTAATATCTATTATTATTTGATGATCATTTTTCCTACAGGACTTTTGAACTCCTGAACCATTTTTCTTTTATAGTCCGTTATCTATTAAAGTTTAAAGTTTATTTCAAGTCAAACAAACATAAATAATATAATTTCTATACTATGTCTTACGCTCGAATACAAAAAATGAATTCCCAAGTTTAATATAGTAAGTACTCAATGGTACTCGTATATCATTATATTATGACTATAGACTATATAGGAGGAACAATTTCGTTTTTACAATATATTTTATGTATTTACTATATACATCTATTTTAACTCAAACCATTACCACTCCCTTTTTTTTACGGAAGTCGAAAGTTAAACAACATTAATTTAAAATAACAAATATGTTGAAATTATTTTTAAAATAAAAATAAAATTGACAGTGCGCGAATGCTTTTAGAATTCGTTTTACGTAATCTTATACGTATATATTATAAATACATTTTTGAAGAAATATTCGAATACGTACGATAAATGTTATTTTTCCTGTTACTTCTCAAAAGTATTCCTTTACAAGACTGATTATTATTTATCAGACGTGTAATAGGTATCATTAACGCCGTTTAGTCAAACGAAAAATATTATACAAATATCCTTTCGGACGAAAACAGTAAATAGTCCGAAGATTTTATATAGTTATGTTAGCACTTCTGAAAACGATAGTAAGAAATTGAATGCCCTCTTTGGAAATGAATGTCTGTCTAAATAGATACAACGATTTGTCGTATACCTACCACGACGACGCAGTGGTCACCACATCGAATAAACGTCAAAAGACCGGTACACAGTAAACAAGATGTGCCTGGCAAACTATTTGACCACTTGTATTTATCGCATTCAACGCCCACGTCGTCACATGCTTTTAACCGCCTTTACATCGCCCGAAGACTCGGCCTTTGCTTAACGTCTCACCTCCCTTCCCTCACAACAGTTTTTTGACCCGTAAAAGTTGTACATTTGAGTCATACAACGTAAAAATAATTTCGGGAATTTTTTCACCACCCGTTACCGACACGGTCGAAAGCGAGAAACAATTTTGTATTTAAATGTATGCACCCCGCGTACGATACGTGGTGTAAGATAACAAGCATTTTGTTTTGAAAAATCGAAATTAAAATAAAATTTTGCACTTTGATATAGCTACAGGTAAATTTGATATTGCTGTTTTCACACAAACGATTTTTTACTAACTTGAAAATACATCAAAAACAATACATTAAAACAATTTTAATCTGATATATTTTTTTTTTTAATTCAATTTTGTCTAGACACGTAAATATTTTGAGGATTCGTCTTCAAACTTTCTTCCTATTACTACGCCACTGGCCTCGATCCAACTTTCGGGGGAACACCTTCCGGTTCGACAATTATCGACCTGGTTTCGGACGAAAAATGTCGACTTCGTTGAGCACAAGAATGCCTTCAAGGCCGTCGGAGACTACACTAAAAGCTTTTCTCGTAAATTATATTCGATATGTGAAATACATCGGAACAAAATTATAGTAAGATATTGTAAATAACGAAATATACGATATTATATTAAACAAACCTGTGAAACTCATATGTATCATTATATAAACTATGACTAATGAATAATTATGTGACTTTTGTGTACGATAAATCATTACTTTTGAAAAAAACTCTGTTTATTTTTTTATTTTTTTTTCATTTTGTAATATTTTCGTAATTCTAACTTTACACACTTCAACAAAATATCTAAGATTATAATGAATTTTTCGATCTTAAATATGAACATTTCAAGTGTCTAACACGTTGATAATCTTACCAGTTTTTTTTTTCAATCTTTTGAATACTTTTGGTAATTTTTCGTCAAATTAAAGAAAACTATCAAGTAAATAGAAAAATGCGTCAAATAAATTACCAGCTATATAGAATTTGCTACTGAAAAGTACCTCATGTTAAGATTGACGAAGCACTACTTGTATATGAAAAAACGTTCAAAGGCGAAATAAAATAAACGCGACGTTGTAAAATCAATCTAAAATATTAATAAGCTTGTAGTTACGTCTATTGTGGAAATGAAGAAACTCATAATAATCTATAAGTACACTAAACAAACTTAAGAAAACAAATTGCAAGAGTATATTTTGTATTTCATTTTGATCTAATTAACAATTCATGCTTAAATAACGAAATAATCATGATGATAAATTGAAAACCTAATACAACAACAATACGTATATTTGTATTTGTTCCGCGACATTGATTGTACAATAAATGTAATGAATTGTAACATAAACAATGAAAACATCATTAACAGTTATTTTGGATTTTCGGATCGGCGAGGATATTCGATTTACAAAGGATTTTCTTTTTTGGCATTTTTTTTTTGAAAATCGTATAAGATATTTTTTTTGTTTTTTAATGTGAATGTTTACAATTTGAATATACTACACTGATAATTAACCGAACCGTGGTTAGTGTCATTTTTCGATAGCCATACATTTTAATGAAAACTTTATTTGAATAACACTGCCCTGCAACGAGATAAGTGAACCACAATATTGCTCTTCATATTTATTAAATATAATTGTACTTCAAATAATATATAATAGAAATATATAATAAATCAGTTCTTATTGTATTACAGTTTTATATTATGCATCGTGAGATAAATTATTCTTAATATTTGTCAAATTAATTTTTTAAACACAAGGTAGAAATTTGCAACCGGGAACATATTTGTTTGAAAAATCAAATAAATAATTATTAATATAAATTAGTTTATCGTTAAATAAAATTTTACTTTTTTTGTTTATTATAGATCCTAAAGATCATATTATGCTAAAAACAACAGTAAAAACTATATTATTTCGTGTGAATACTATTTTCATTACAAACGTCTTCAAATATTTTTGGTAAAAAAAAAATTGTTTTGATGATTGATTTATTATTAACATTATTATTATTACTATTATTATTAGTTTATGATTATGATTATGATTATTATTATTATTACTATTATACTTTTCATTTTTCAGACACCAGATGTATGGTGCCGTTTGTTCTTATTTTATTTATTATTGTATATATAAATCATCGTCTTTTGTTTTTGTTAGTTTTTTTTTTTTGGTTAAACAGTTTTGTTATTGGACTACGTACATTTTCTAAACCTTTAAATTTAAAGGAAACTCAAGGTGCAAATATTTTGAGAAAACTTCTATAAAGTTTATATTAATATTTGGTGAATCGGAATTATCATAATACACTAGAATACAAAGAAAAGTTTTTCAATATCCTTAATTGTTTTACAAAAATTTAAGTTGCTATTTTAAACAATTTAACAGCGGTTATAATTTAAGTGTATAAGATATATCGCCGTTTGTAATTTATACCGTTTGAAAAAATAGAACTATATAATAATAAAATATAAAATTACGAAAATCAATAACGTAAGTATTTTTAATAATTGAAAAACGCATTAATTTTCTAGTGAATTATTCGCATGCGAATAACAATGGCGATACCAAAATTGTATAGAAGTAATTAGATTTAACTTATGAAAACTAATCCGTGTGTAAAATATTTATAGTGTTCGTATACTAGTATATTGAATTACCTGTCGTAAAAAAAAAAAAAAACGAATTAATTGTTAAATAATTAACATAAAACGCGTTTTAGTGATTCTGGTGACGGTTTAATTAAATTATTTTTCTTGTAATAAATGTCTACACGAAACGATTTTAAACATAACACCGTGTGATACATCGACCGTTTAATCTGAACGCACAATAATAAAATGAATATGCGAATAAACCGGTACCGTAAAATATTACGAATCAAATTGAGCGTTTGTGCACATTGATAAATGGAAAAGATAATCGTGTGACATAGGTAATATCAAACGTTGTTGTTTTGATAGATCGTGAAATTATTTACGCGCTTAAATTATCCCGGAATCGTACTGAACACATGGTGGTCGGATAAATTTACATATTTTACTCGGCGTTTATTCGTTCGATTTTTCAGTTGACACACGCGTACACACCATTATCACACGGAAATCGAAAACATTGTGTTCTAATTATACGAATCGTACACCAATATTTCTGATTTGTAAACGCCACGTTGATATCATCCACTGCGGTTGACAGAACCGTAAAAGAAATATATATATATATATTAAATGTACGTTCAGCTATGGTAAAATTGCGTTTGACGATGTCAACGTTTCTGACGGTAAACAAGCTTTACAACAGTGCGATACGACTAGATCGACACGAACTATGCGTGAGTGAACGACGGGAATAAATTCGCACAACTGCGAAGCGAGTAAAAAAACTTTTTCCTCGCGATGACACGTTGGAAAAACGTTTGATATGCTTAATAACGTCAAGAACGACAATACTACCGCGTGCGTGATAATAAAAATTCACCAGTGTATGTGGTCGAAATTGTTCACGTGAAAGTTCACGTGCACATTTCGAAGTCGTTACGTACGTTGTAAACGCGGAACGGAACGACGACGAAAATTATCAACGAAAAACCGTAATGAAAAAATATCCACATTTAAAATGAATACGGAGCGTTTTCATTTTTTTTTTTTTTCTATTTTCTTTAGATCGAAAAGGTTAATTGTTCGCTCGCGTATATTTACGTATTGCATGTTTAAAGTTCATCTCGAAAGAAAAAAAAAAAAAACCGGAAAATAAAAGAAAAAATCAATAACGGACGTGTGCGAATTTATATTTCCGCCGCGGACTTAAAACGAAATCGTCCAAGTTCACGTGGCGTCCGTCTGCACGAACTGCACGAATACACACACACACACATATATATAAATAGAGAAATAGAGAAACAGAGAGATTCCCGGACGTGCGCTAACGACGACGGACAGGTGTTTCTGACCTAACCTGACCCAACGCGTCGTCCTGTGCCGTCTCGTCGGCACGCACCCCGGCGGTGTACTCACGTACGGTGGACTGTAGGCGCACGTGGCTCCTGCGGACGAAGAGGCCGTGCCGGCGGTCCTGTGCCGTGGCGGGTGTTGTGGTCGCGCTGCCGCGGTCGGCTACCGGCCGACTGTCGTGTTCGGCTGACACTGGCCGCGCGGCTTTCGTCGGAGGCGCGAGAGCGGGCGCCTTGGCCCCGAAGCTTTCAATCGGCAGCGCGTACGGCGGAGTGCCCGCGGGCGCGTACACGTCTGCGTATGAATATGCGCTTTCCCCACCCCCCACGAGCTTTTACCGCGCGACTCGACTTTCGGCCGTTCCAACCGCATAGACCCGCCGAGAGCTCGGCCCGAGACCGCTTCGGACATTTGGCGGACAAGTGCGAAACGAACCGTTCCCGCGGGGTTTCCGTTCTCATCGCCGACGCGTTGCCGTCCTGTCGATGATCCGCTAAATATTTGCAAAAAAATACAATTACAATTCGAGCGTGTTGCTCAGACAAAGACTTACGGTTTTCCGGACGGCATGTCCACGAACTAGCGAAGTCCTCTTCGTCGCGATGTTTACCGCGGTACGCGCGATTGTGTTTTCGTACACGGTTCTCAGGGGTCTCGAAGAAAGGAATAGAACGAAAATGAATAGGGAGAAAAACATCGATATATACGCGTATAGCCATTTAGCTGATGGCGGACATAAGGTTTGGGTACACTTCATAATATGTACACCCGTGCTACTAATGATAACGTGTAAAAGTTTCACCCTGACGGGCGTCGATGCGTCAGACTGCGTTTAGTGCAATAGCGTTGTTACCAATGTTGGACACCACAATAACGGTGTGCTTTATCTTGATTCGCCTTAGAATATGAAATATGTTCATAGCGTAACGCTCTAGAAACTACTTTACTTCGTTCAAATGCGTCCATACTGTAGACTGTAACATTTTGATTCATTGAACCATGCGTTTACTGTCAAAGGAACAATCACAGAAAGAAAAAAAATATATATATAGCAAATCGAATGATTCGTTAGGAAAACCAATGCGATTTTAACAAAAAGATTCTATTATTATTATTTTTTTACACAGAAATTTAATTTATAGGATTTTCAATTACGATAACCAAAAATCAAATTGGCATTCTTCGCGATTACAGAATGGCAATAATATACGTTTACAGTTTTTATATTCTTTTAAATCAATAATTTTACTTACATCGTGGGTTTTTTCTGCTACGAAATTCTAAGAATTGTCGACTCCGGTCATATGTGTGACCTACGGCTGTGCCGTACGGTCATGATTATTTGTTTTGTGTGTGATCTTGGACTTAATGTAAATATTTCTTTTTCAAATAGTTTTTAAAAAATAATTATGTTTCTATTTTGTCTTACTGTGAATACGTCACGAAAAACGTACAATGCGAACTAAACACATTTTATTTATACATTTACGGTAAACAGTAATTTGATTATTTCTTACGTTTCCGTTGAACGTGATCACTCAAATATCCACCCTGCGGCATCTTTCAAATAATTATTTTGTCAAATAAAAATATTTGATTTTTTTCCAAAATCTCAACTCGGATCACTCAGAACAATGGACAATTAAATATTGTGTATTTGGCGCATAAAAGTCTTGGTTATCCGCCTGAAATGATTGCGAAAACAATAAAGCCCCGTTTTAATGTACGATTAAAAAACTATCTTGATCGAAAATGTATACAGTAATCTCACATAACAGCATAATCTCTAATTGAATCTAAACATCACAATGATCCTAAACAATGCACTGAAAAAAAGGCAATCGTTTTAAATGAACGTGTGTTATTTATTTTTTATTTATTGACGATAAAACGAACAATTTAACAAGCCCCGAATAGATGACGATATAAATCTAATGCGAGTCTAAGTGCGAATAAGTGTATACAACTTATATACGTTCACATGAATACGAGCCAACAATCAACAAACAATTTGTACGAAAAATTACATACGAAAATTGTCCCAAATCATTATGCGTTTATGGAAACGGAAATTATGATAGCTCGCGCGCGTCTATATTTAAACATATTTTATTTCCATGCACAGACATGTCACATAACGTCGAGACAGTACACTGTATGTATATTAAATTTGACGTACGCATTTTTAATAAGGCACTGTATATGTAAATTCTGAAATTACATTTACACGTATTCTTAATTAGGTAGTCAATTGTTCTTTGATTTATTTAATTAAAAGCTTTTTCATAAAATGTTTAATTTTTTCACGTTAATTATAGAAATTGGCGTTTAAAAAATTACTACAACAGTTATCAATTATTTATTGTAATCGACTTATCGACGTCATTTTTTTGACAAATTTCAACGTTACATATACCTATGTTGCGAAATATAAATACTTAAAATTTTCAATTTGTATTAATAGATTTAATTAATTTTTAAAAATCAATCTTTCTTAAAACTGGCAAAACATTTTCTTGTTGTTTCATGAAATAATAATTACTCTAAAGTAAATGTATTCGTTATACAGTTCTATGTTAGTATTCAATTTATACAATTTTTCGGAATATTACAACATTTGACACATTTAATATATACCTGTAATGTATATTATGAAACGTACATTTTAATTGATAGAAAAAAATAATACGTCTGTTGACAATTTACATATATAAAATTTGTACATAAAAAATAAATAAATGTAGAACAATAAATAAAAGAAAATGAAAAGATATAACTATTGAAGTTAGTTTTAATCTATCTATATATAATATATATATATATTTGTTTATTTATTTATTTAGTTATAAACTTCAATTTTGGTATTATATACATAATTCATTCACATTAGATAAAGTAAACTGCCTTTCTTGATGTAATAAAAAGTTTTTTCTTCCGTTAAAGGCAGCCGACTGCGTTATCCACTCACCGATATTGCAATGGTTATAATATACTACCTATAAATACGCAATTTGTTTTCATAAGAATTAAAATGATATCTTATATTTAAAAAAAAAAAAATGAACGAATTGTCATAAAATATGTAGAGTATTGTACAAAGGTATTCCTGTACGCTTAATATTTTAAATCTAAATTACGCAATTAATATGTGGTTACGACACGTATCATAAAATTACTATTAAAAAAAAATATGTTATAAATTACGTTATAATTAATAAAATATGTTGGAGAAATTAGTCGTGAAAATTTACGTGGCATTTATTTGTTTAATTTTTAGTGTAACAAAACTGATTAATTTATTTCAAAATGCGAAAACTGGGTATTATTGATGTTGATTTAAATAAAATGTTTTCATAAATTGTAAATTATAAATCATCTATAAGCACGCATACAATACTTTCGCTTTGAGTAGGATATATAGTCTGGAGAAAGATGAAATTTAAAGTTGAGTTGCTTTTAATCAATTGCTGTATATAGAACATTGTTAATCATTTCATTGCACGTGTATGGATTCCTATTTTATTAATATTGTACAATGGACAGCAAATTAAGTACGTATAAGTAGGTAGTTAGGTACACTACGATAAATTATTGCGTGGACATCGAAAAAAACTAATATTGAAACGCATATAACTAAGTAAAACATAATTTACAATATTCAAGTAAAATATGTCATATGTTTAACTTATCAAACAACCGATTATTTTGGTAACACTAGATAATAATCTAAAATCGCCCGAATTAATCAATATTAATGAAAATTATAAAAACATTTTTTTCAAAATTAATTTTTTATTTTTAACAACTATAATTTCTTGAACCAATTTTTTATTACACACATGTTTTGATTCAAGATCCAAAGTAATATTTCTCTTTGTTAAGCCTGCCATTAAAAGCAATTTCTAATTATTTTTTAAAGTATTTCTATTAATTTCAACGTCAACATCAGTTATACCAAGGTGAATTATTATAGCGTTGAGTACAATATAAAAAAATGTCACACTTTAATAAAAAATAAAAATTAACATGTTAATATCGATTAAATATCTAGAATAATATTTTTTATATTCTTAAGTAAATTTCCGTTTTCGATATATCAAAAAAATATATTTTTCAATATTAATGAATATAAAAGCCAGAATAAAAATATTAAATATACATTTTTACAATATAAAGAATAATATAAAAATATACTATTCAAACATTTATGATGAGGAACGCCGACAGTTCAGAGACGGAAAACATTTTTATTTAAAATTGTTTTATTTACACATTATGATTTTGTTGTTGAAATATTTTTTCAAGACACTTACATATAAACTTTTCAAATCTTTACCCGAAACGCTTAAACAAAATATTTTAAGTACCTTTTCACAAAATCCCGTACACAACACTACACATTTTTATTCATACGAAATATATATAATATGCTTATATACTACAATAAGATGTATACTCGCGTATTAAAGGTTTTAAAATGTCACGAAATTAATGTTTTTGAAACAGTTCGTTCGCGTGGAAAGTAATATATATATACAAAGAGAGAATAATAAATAATATTATTCCAATTGTAACTTCATACGAAAAATTATTTAAAAACGTATGTCAGACGTCGTAGACGTTTCGGCCCAATACATTCAAGTATGTATAAGATATTAATAGGTAATATGTTTCAGAAAATATCATATGAAATGTATATGCAAAGTGATATTTTTATTATGAGTTGACGATTGTCTGTCAATATTTCAAGCAAATTTTATTTCCGCGTTTTTAATTCATTATTAAATCATTTAAGGATTATTTATAAATCATTTTCAAAAGTATGTTATTCGCCACCCAACAAATTGTCGAGTCACACATCAGTCTCGCATTTACGTTGTTCAATGGAAACGGTAATACCCGTATGTTCATTACGATAACAAATTAATATTTGTAAGATATTTGATAACGGTTATATTACATCGATTACAAGGGATACGTTCGACTACCGATTTGAAAAATGTCTGATTATGAATTATTAAATATATGAACTTGTCGATATCTACTACTATATAGTAGCTTTTCACTTCGTCGTGTATTAAACATAAACCCTTATTATCCGGGAAATATTCATATGATTATAAAAATCAACGCGCGTAACGAATCTCTCATAAAATGTTGTTCCTTAAGAATTTATAATTAAAATCGAAAGTTGATAAAGTTATTACGAGCAAGACGGCTGAGGGCAAAAATATTAATATTAAACAACATGAAACGGAATGTGTATACAACTGAAAAATATATATAATGGAAATTGCATTTACATTTCCCGTGATAAAAAAAATCACACTATACAGATACATTAAAACTTAAATACGAATAGTTACGCGTAACATGTTATAAAACATCTATTGAAATATACTGGGAAAAAAGTGCGTTCAGCAGTGTGACATTACACCTGAAACCCTTATTTTTAAAAAAAAATCCACAACATCCGCAAAGTAATAGTCAAGAAATATATGTATACACTTTTCTTACTTCGATTGCAAATCATTATTTACAGCCGAAATAAAAAAGCCGTCACATTGTGATGGCGTAACCGACTGGCTTCACTCATAAAATATACCGACGCGGTAACCGTTAAATCCCGGGTTTTTACTAAAAAGCGTTTTTTTTTTTTTTTTTTGATACGCATAATTATGAAACGTCAATGAATCATAAGCCTAGAGCTGAACGTCGAACCACCGTAACGTAGTAGCGAATCAAACATACAAACGTCCGTGTGTCTATTACGAGACAGAACGTCAAGTGGGCCGACATTTTACCGCGACGAAAACAACGAACGTTCCGCTATTGATTTTACATACAAAATAACGTCTCGTAACATGAAATGGTTTTATTACTTTTCGCGTCTAGCATAGTGATAATTATTAATTTTCGCCTCCTTGGTTACGAGCCGCTCTTTTTACGTGAGCCTACGATTGTCCGCTGCTATTTCAAGCAGATTTGTCATTAAATCGTTCAAGAATTATTTACAGAACAAACGTACGTTCCCTAATACTTTAAGCGAACTAAAACATTTTATTTTCAAACGACATCCTATATTTTTTTCTTCCTATGGAATCAAAATAAATAAGTCTTAATGTTTTTTTTTTCAATATTCTGTTCGCGAATTATTATTACTTAACGATTTGGTCATAGGAATCGCTTTTTGCCGTAGTTTATTGTTTAAAAAAAACAATAATACACGTATCTTTATTACCACAATGCATTTGTATTTCATTGATATTAGACAACGACTGTAACCACTTTGATCAGATGGAACGTTTGACTACCAGACTTACAAGTATATCTGATAAAATGCCTCTGAGGGGGTGCGTTTTCGATATCCACTATAGTAACTCACAACTTTATCTTGTCTTACATTTGAAGGTAAATTTCTCGAGAAATATTCGTCGGTTTTTTGTCGATGTGCAGTGTTGTGAAACAATAGGCGCGACCAAAACTTTAAGTTTAATATTACGTTGATAATTTGAAATCAATGATATTCGACAAAACATTATAATATGAAAAACTTTAAAGTTACAATAAAGATTGCAAGTTTTACTCGAGGACTTTTTTCTTAACTCACCGAATTCAGATCTGTTCGACAAAACTAACTGAGCTAAAACAGTTAAAAAAAAATACAAAATTATCAATTCTTCTGAACATTCGACGAGACAACAGCTAAAAGACAGTTTTCATTTCATATTTGACGTCGTTCTTTAACAATTTATTACGGTTGAATTGTAACGGTAAAAAATGTTTAAACCAGGTAATTTATTGACGTTAACAATATATTTTTATGATATTATCATAACTAATAGCGTAATAAGGAAAAACTGATTTATTATTTTATGTTTTATTAGTTTTAGTATGTATTCATATTTTTATCAAACATTTTCGGGTAAAATTATTAATATAACGTGATATAATTTGTGTTCAAAGTATAATTCATGTTGACTGAAAGTTTCGTGCTAATATAAAAAATAAACATTTTGTTTAAATTTAAATTTCGTGTATCGGGAGTCGTCTTAATCGAATGTATATTCGTTTATAAAAATAAAATTTTGTTTGTAAACGTGACAATCATTTTTACGATCTCCTTATTCTCATTGAACAATATTCATAACGATTTCTATTATTATTATTATTATTTTTTTTTTTTTATTCTATCTACACACATGCATTTATGCGTATATAAATTATGGACATATTTGTTAATAGTGTTTACAGAAAAAAATTGTGAAAACATGGTTTAGAATAACCAGATCAGCTTAGTTTATAAAACGGTTTTCAATAAAAAAATAAAGTACTCTGTGCACTCAATCAATTCAAAATAAATGCCTGCTATTTAAATACATTTTGTATGATTTGGTCGGCAAACTAATAATTAAAAGCCACGTTAATTTAATGATGACATTTTAAATACAATTTTGTTTATAATATTAAAAAAATCAAAATATCAAATAGGTTATAATCACTATTTTTATATAATATTGAAAAACGAGTATACGTAGTCATATACTAATCATATAAATGTTAACGTAAGCTTAATTACGTTTATGGAAAACAGCAGTACATGTCATTAACATAATGTAATTGTGTTTGTCAATAACGATTTTGATCCATTTCTTACTGAATGATCTCTTATTTCACTTAAGGAATAATAATAAAGAAGACCTGTGAAAAAGAACTGTGTCTAACTAAAATACAACGTCCAATTCACTCGCATTTACTTCTTTTACATTATAAATATTTATTTCTCCAACTCAGCAAATACTTAGGTAAATTATTTATGTAACAACAAACAGTAATATTCAAGTATTTAAAATACCAATTCAGAAAAAATAAACAACTATTTTGAATACGACGATTACAAACATAAAAAGAAATGAAATTCTATTTACAGATTTCAATTTAAATCACAGTTCGAAAAAACCGATAATGACTTCCGTTAGTAATAAATCATGTGTAATATGTTGTGAAAATAAAAAGAATATTAATATTTCTTCATATTATTATTACTTTTAATTCAAATCTAATAAATCATTTTATTCAAAAATGATGCTGAGCAGATCTTGGCTTACCAAAAATGGTCAATTTCACTTTTTCACTTTTCGCTTTAAAAAAAAAACTGCTGAGAAATCCAAAAAAAAAAAACCTTATTAGTTATTTGTATTCATTTTCCAATCTTCTGAAGCATGTTTCAAAATGAACGACATAAAAAGAAACTATTATTTTATAAATATTTTAACACACGTGTTGAAACCGACTTCTTGTTTTAAATCATGTCCAATAATTGTACAAGCGACTCAAATAGTCCTTTTCTAAATATCAAAACGTAATATTTTTAGATCGAAGACAAAATTCTCTTCGAAGTATTTTACAAAACATTTTTTTCATAAAGAATATTGTTTTTTTTTTCCAGTAAGCAATAAACAACTATCTATAGTTATATATATATACTATAAATATATGTATTTTCTACATTATAATCACGTATAGTTATAATAAATATTACGGTCTTAAATTCTCATCTATAAAAACCCAATCCGACGCATCAGTTAAACAACTTAAACTTTCATTCAAAACAAACATTATTATACAAACAGCAGAACAAGCGGTCCCCGTCATATAATAAAATCCGTTTTGTGTGTAACCCAATTATCAACAATACTAAGTTGAGAAAAACTTCATGATTTCTGTTGGTATAATACCATTATTTTCTTGTAAATTCACGACGTTCTGTTTAGTGACGTTTTCTTTGCGTCGACTTTATTGCTTTTCGTGTCAAATCATTAGTTTCCGTCTCGTAGGATTGAGAACCGTTTAAAAAATTGCCTAAAACATGAGCAAAACCGACAAACTAGATTGTATATTGAGAAAAATCGGTAACAGTTTTCGAATCGATTGGCACCTCGATGAAAATAACATCAAACGATGACGCGCTTGGTCGAGAGAAAACGTCTGTTCTAAGTCGAGAATCGAAACTATAAGGACGCTGCCTTCGTACGTGACGAAATCGACGAACGGAAAAAACGCGTAAAGACCTCAAACACGGTAATTTCGCGGCAGAGAAGAAGAGCGACAAATCCGAGTCGGACGAGTCTTAGACCGGAGGGTCATGGCCGTGTCCCTACTTGCGGGTCTACATCTCCCCGGGTGAAGGATCATTCATTTCGATGATTAGACCGACAGCACCTGAATGGTATTATTGATATTGGCGTGTCTGTGACGCTGCCGGACCGGCGCCGCGCGTAAATGGCGTGTTGACCGGACACGTTCGCGGCTCGCCGAAATCGTTTATTCTTTAATTATACGAAATCGGTCCGGGGGGGGGGTGGTTTTTTTTTAAAATTTTCATTACCGTTATTATTGAATAGGTACTTCGTTACGACGTCCGATCGGCATCGACTGGATTATTTCCGGAGGAAACGAGTTTTTCTATGCGTATACGACGGTCTCCCGTACGTGTGTGTTTATCTCATTTATATTGAATGTTACGTCGGTCGGCGTCTTATGGGTCACCTACTCGGAATCTCGAGCGATTAAGGACCGCTGTTATTACAATTCCCAGATAAATTTTGTTTAGCTGCCGGTGAACGTAGCGTACGATTTAGTGTAGCGGAGATTTTAGCGACGAGTTCGAATACGGACCGTTATTACAACGTGTTCACGTGATATTTTTAAATCGAATACGTCACGTCATGGGGACAGGCGTTTCCTTTCAATGAAAAAAATGTACGTGGAAAAGCGATTTAACTGCAATCCCAGCGTATGAAATCCAAACTAAGTTTGTCGTCGTCTTGACGGGCAAAATATTGAATAACGTCCGTGCGGTTCTAATTTTGTTGTTTAATTTTTGTGTCCAGACAGTTCTAGAACATGAACTCGTGGGTTTACTTTCTTTTTTTTTAATATCTCGAAAAATCTCAAAAGTGTAAAAACCTGCGCATTGCACTTTAATATCGATGATATGTGTGCTGTAAACACAGTAATATTTAGGACGGGCGAAGGAAAAAAGTTAAATTTGTTGAAAAAATATTCGTATAAATTAATGATGAACTTTTTTGGTATGAAAAAATCAAACGGAAAATTAAAAAAACTTAAATAATTTGTTGACTTAACTTTTAACTTGACTGATATATTTAAATTTTTATATAACTTTAATTTTAGCAAGTTAAACAAAAATTGTCAACTCGCCCGGCCTTGCTGTACAGCGTATTATGTAATGTATACATTTGTATGTACGATTTATTTTTGCGTTTAGTGTACTTATACAGAGTAGAAATATTTTACGACAGTTTTGTCGGATTTTCTACCACGAACTCTAGTCCACCGAATTCTATTTTTCGTATTTTTACCCGTACGTAAATATATATACACCGTCGTAGGTACATTTTAAGGACCTCAAATTACGTATACGGCTCACTTTTACTGCATTATTATTTAAGTTATTGCAAAATAAAAACATTAAAGAAAAAAAAAGATTTAATTATAACTTAAGCCAATTATAATAATCCAAGTCGACATTTTGTTTGCGTTACAACACGTAATCTCCACCGTGTAATAATCGAAAGCTTTCCCAAATAATCACGCGAGTACGATGTAAAGTTTAAATATGTATTTTGTGGTCTGTGTTTAAATAGTACGAAACGACTATGTAAAATTTCGGCACTTGAGCAATATTATTATGAATCAAATAAACGTGCATATAAGTACACGTATAAGACTACACAAATATTTGAAAATGAAAACGCTATCCAGTCATGACGTTGTGGTATTATTTATTATATCATGATTTATAATACTCAAAAATTGTTTATTAAAAGTATTTCGCCATATTTATATATTTAGTACATGATTTTGTATTATGCCTATGGTAATATATTTAACGAACACGATTATGTAAATTTCGCCTTTTTTACGTATCAATTTGTGTTACGATGTTCATTATACTTTATTTTTTCAAGGTTAGTTATTCCTTTTAAAAAACTAAATATTTTTATGAAAATCAATATATATATATATACTTATAAAAATAATAAAAGATTAAGCTCGGTTACTATTTCAATGACAAGTGTCGGTGCTTTGATGTTAATAATTCATATATTAATATTATATTACTCAAATATAATAGCATAGACCACAATATTTACTATACTACGTTTGTTGTGTTTTTAAATGCTACATTTTATTTATTTATTTATTTTATAAATAATATAACAATTTGGTTTTATACTGGTAAAATATTCCAGCATTAATTATTATCATATCTATTCCTGTACAAAAAGTAATTTAAGTACAAATATTCTTACTAAGTTTAAATTGTAATAAATTATTTATTTAAATTCAAAATTGTGTTTAAAAAAACAATTAACATTGAATAACCTATAGGTTTTACTTAAACAGGAACTAAAAAAATAATAATTATAAAAATGTTCTCATTTAAATTGTTATTAAAATGTACAATTCTAAAATATAATTTATTACAGATTGTGTACTGTGTTAGAGAGGCTAATATTCGTTTTGAAGAAGTTAATTTTCTCGTGTAGTTTATGACTTGATTAACATTGAAAATTTAAAATGTAAATTTATAACAATACAAATATTTGAACATTTTTGTAAATTATTCGAGAAATTATTGAAATTTTTAATTACAGTCGGTGACCAATAAAACAAAACATCGAACCCGCACACGACCATTCTATAAACAATATTTGCATAAAATCGACCAAAAGTATCCCTCACAGAAAACCCATTCTCGTTGTAACCATTGTTTCGACTACGCCAGCAACTAAACATACGGCGAAATGAATTATTTTTAACATGGTTCAATTTGTATTTAGGTACTATAGTTAATACGACTACGTGTTATAAATACTTTTCATACTAAATGTGTATTCAAAATCTATAAGTCTGTATTTATTTCCAAATAATGTATATAATACGATTGATCATCGACATCGCCTGTACTAGGATGATGAAAACGGTTATTAATATATTAGTTAAAAATATTAGTGATAATGTTCGTCTTAAAACAATAAAACACCGCTGCCCACGCGTCGAACGCTAGCACAAGGCCGAAGAACATGATACTCTTATTCGAATCCCATATCACAGATTGTACTTTCCACTTCTTCTCTTTCGTTTCCATACTAACGGCCACCACTCCATTATTGTCTTCATCCAGTATTGAAATTTGGTTTTCTAATGTCGTAGAAACAGTAGCAGTGTTTTGTGCCCGTGGCACAGTCCCCTGTTTGAACAGAAAACACATATAAAACCGGACAGTAAAAAACGAATACAGTTTTAACTGTCACTATTCCGATATCACGTTTACGCAATTCTTTTAATTATTGTATAACGTATAAGATATAATATGTTAAAATATGTATAAATAAAATATAAAAATATATATTGTACATGTATATCGTATTTTTCAATTATACAAAAACGAAACCATTTTGATTTGTCGAAACTTGTAATTTTTTTTAGATTAAATAATTCGTGATAGTAATTGTGAATGGCAAATACAAAAATATAGAAAACACTTATTTGTTTAAGACAAAACAAATAATGATAAATTAAAAACACAATTGTTCAAGTTAATGACGTTATATACGCATTAATTGTACGGCGTACAATATTAACATTTAAAACAGCTGGTAATTAATGTTTTTTTTTTTTTTTTTTGATACGTATATTTTATATGCACGTTATGTTCATCATTCACCTTATCTGTTTTACGAGGACCTTCATCGAAAGCATTATTAACGTAGCCTTGAGAAGACGTCATTTCGGGTGATTCTGAGACGATCGCACTGTTTGCGAGATTATTTGGTTCTTCCTCTATCTGCAGCATTATGACGTATAATTTTAGAATACAACTTTATTCGGACAATAGAAACATTCTATTTTTCCGTTATAAATTATGATAATTTTCAATAAAACTATAAAACAATTTACGTTTATTGTCCTTCACAAATAAATATAAAAGTTAAATGAATTATTTTTAACTCAACAAATTGTTTATTTATTAATTTATAAATTAATTTTTATTTGTTCTGGAGTGATGAGCTCAAACACTACATATATTGTAATTTTACAATGGTTGGTTTTTGATACCAGATTTTGTATTGTAATTATATTTTATAAACAAAAATTATATTCAAACATATATTTATTTTGAATTCTGCAAGGAAGATTATATAGTAATTCCACTCGTAATTTTCTTATCAACCGTAGAATATTCCAATTCAATGCTTAACAAATTGTTTGTTATTAAACTATTAAATACTTAAAATATTACCATTGACGAAAATAAATACTGAAGTTTACTAATGATACCATAAAAGTAGGTATGGATTTAAAAGAATTTTATAATAAAAACAATCGTTAGATATCAATAACGTGTTTAGTATCGTTAACGAAATAAGAAATAAATTTAGCGACAAACAAACAAAATTTTACTCTGGATATATATTATATACCTATTATGTTAAATTATCTGAAACATATTATGGCAATTATGATGCATCAAAATAACGTATGTTTTACTTTTGAAATTTATGAAAAACTAACCATTCAAGAGTTTGACGTGTTATTGAATTTTCTCGCGCTAATAAATTCACGATTAATTTTATTTCCAAACACGCCTAAATAATAATTTAAATGCATTTACAACATTAATGCACTGATTCAATCGTCTGCGTTGTCTTACCTTACTGTATAATTCTTCTTTTGAGCTATTTGAATCAATAAATCCTTTATTCTCGTAATATACGTTTATACAATCTTCTTTGTCCTTGATAACGTTGGCAGTATCTCGATCCGATAGCCCGTTATCATCATTCTGATCAATATGGAAACGGAGCTCTTTCACATCCTAAACGCATAAACATCGTTTAAAAACGATTACCGAAATTACAAAAGTACCAACTAATATGTTCAAAACATTATTGTAGTATATTATGACCGTGTGAGCTATTAATAATATTTATATTTATATTTACCATTTTTATTTATTTAATCAAACTGTTCGCTACAATTAAATAATTTATTACCGAACTAAAGAACTCTGTGTATGAATACGTATGTAAGAATTGTTTAAAATTAGGTGAGTATTTAGCTTTTGTACGTTGGGTTTCACAAGTGTTTTTTTTTCTGATAATATAGAATATGATTAATGTTTAAGTGTTCGATAACAATATGAGTATTTGTCGTCTTTTATGACATGATTATGATTTTGTATCGACTGACCTGACGAATGACGTAATGTACTTATTACAGTATTGTAAAATACTGTGTTGAAACAGTAAACGCATAATTTAATATATCACAATATAGCGCTCTCTGAGTATCATAACAAATGTATGTGTTGATGATTTTGAATTATTTTATCGACATCAAATCACGAGTTATTCACTGTTAATATTTGAAAACACGATTACCGTATTTTACATAATTAAACAATAATAACTCGTAGTCATATGTTTTAGAATCATAAATCGATTTCACTAATTTAGTTGACAAATTAATTTTTTCCATTTGAAAAACCGTAACCAAATCGCCTGAAGAGTAGCACATAATAATGGTCTAACCGAATTCAAACTGATCGTATTAATAATCAACGGATACGTTGACATTGGTTATGCGCAGATATAATGAAATAAAAAAAAAAGTGTCTAGATAAATCTAACCACTAATTATTAAATCCGTTCCCCGTGAACAAAAATAGTATAATTATTGTTCTTGAGTGTTTATTGCGTCTGTGCTTTGCATCATAACTACCGGCTATGTGTAGAGTGTGTCGATCTATCAATATTATTCGTTCTTTATTTTTTATACTTTTCGACGCAATTCAGACCGTTTTTGGAACATAAAAATGTCGTCACGTATAAATGCATTGGTGATTTGTTCGTGCATATTATAGTTCAATAAACAATAGTTGAACGATAAAATTCGACAAAAACCCAATTTGTTATTGCGAGACTGTTATGTCGACAAGGTCGCGTGTAAATTGTAGATCGTACACGGACGACATGGTTTGTTATTGTGTACAAATATCAATCGTTTTTATTGAATTTCATGAGACAGCTCCCATTTTGCGACCGCGTATGTCATTTGGTGCCAAATCGTATTTTAATTTCATAACATGGTTATGGCGGTCTGAAGTAAATTGTAAAGCACCGATACAGATGTAAAAATAATATATTATTCATCGATAAATAAATGCGGAATACGACTTAAAATGTTTAAGATATAACACTATTGCGTTGTATACATTTAAAAATAAATTGTTTGATCGAAATCTGCTAATAAAATAAATATAAAATACACTGCAGTAATGCAAAGATTTCGATGAAACATTTTCGAACATTTAACTGGTGAGTGTATAATTACATAATATGTAATACGAAACGCATTATCTCAAACTCTAAATGTACGTTTATTAGACAATATTTTTTTTTTAAATTAACATATTTTTTATACTGCGTTATTAAAATATACATAAAATGTTTGTAGTTTAGCTAGAAATATTTCAGTACATTGCAAATAGCGTTTGTCCATTATAACTGATTTAGTACTTATTCTCCGACTATCGTACACACCAAGCCTCTTCGCACGCAAGTATGATAGTATATTATTTTTAATGGTTAGGGGTTTTTTATTTTTTATAAATAAATTATAATTTCACTGGACCTCGTGAACGTTTTGATTCGGTTCAGTGCGTATTCAGACAAATTGCGTATTTATACCCAAGTATATACTTTTTAATGTATACAATTATATTATACATATGTATAAAAATATATTTTTACGTGAAATAATACACTTTTTCTCAATCTGTACAAAACTTCATTGTAATTAATCATATCCTGATACAGCCTTGACTCTATAATGATACTTGATATTGTATTTGCAACAATAACAACAACAAAGCCTTATTTTTAAATATCAAACCATTTTGTTTTTACCAACTTGGCATTACCCATTCAAAACCATCGTGTATTTTCGGAACACTCATAACTTTTATGGTTAAAACATTCGCTGCTCTTAAGCTCTAATAATACTATTTTTATTATGTAAATTATACTTGATAAGTGCATATGTACAAACGTTTTATTTTGATTTTTTTTTATCTTAAAACGTTATCTTTATTTGGATTGAATTCTATTACATTATTATTATTATTTTAACTCGTCAATATAATTTTCACTCTCGTTTCTACTATATTCACTGAAAAATATTATAATTAAAGTTTCGTTTACATTTGAGTTCAACTTTAGGAATCTTTTCATACTTATAATCGACATATAATATATTTTAATAAACAGCGATATATATATATGAAGTATTTCTCGCTATAATTATATCGACGTTCTGGTATTGTTTCGGGGATTAAATAGTGGTGTTAATGTAATATTATTAATATTTGTCTGGAGCCTAAGCGTTTACCCTAGTAAAATTCCGTTAATTGCACCGTTTTTCATTATTATTTTTGTGTTATTGTCTTACCAAATAATTCGTTTGATAATCGAACAATATATTGTCGTAAATCATGTTAGTATGTTATAGCTCTCTATAACACTGGAAAAGGTTTCTTGAAAGAAAAAAGTTGACCGGAAATCGTATAGGCTGACAAGAATTATAACTGATCGACGCTGAATTTATACAGATAAGTAGTCATTTGTAATTTTACGAGTAATTTTATCTTGACGATTTCGTCTTGTGGACTTTTGCACTTAACGTGCAATTTTGATCTGACAATACGATATACCATGACCATGATGTGCACATAATTTTACCGAGAAAACACAGTGATTTTCACATCATAACGATGAAACAAAAAAATACGGAAAACACGGTTTTTCATTTGATATTTTCTAATGTTCCGAAATCCGTCTAGTACTGTGTAAAGCCCATTTCAATCATTTTTTTGTCGAATTTATTTGATTTCTGATACGGCACACATCACAATATACACGTGGTATGTCAACATTTAAAAAATGTCGAACGAAAGAATTATCGAGTACATTTGTATTCCGTTGTCATACGTATACGTTGAGTCAACGCTTAAGTGTGCGTATAATGAAACGCCTTCTCGTGTATAGTAAGTCGCTATTCGGAATTGACACTAAGCGGTTTTCATTGTATTCTACAGAGTTCTGTCGTTGATAAACGACCGAGCACGTACAATATTTTTGATGACATATATAAAGGAAAAAAATCTACAAACACGGCGTGAGTATGGGAATCGGATCGTGCGAGTATTTTCCGTATCGCAGTGTAGATCCGTGTTCGAGTTTCGTACAGTTCTCGGCGTTGCGAATATACTAGAAAATTGGAATAGTATATAAAACATTGGTGAAATCTATTATCGATTATGGTATGTCTGTTCGAGGAAGTGTCTATGATATAACAATAGACTTATTAATACAAAATACAAAATATAATTTTGTAAATCGTTTGGAAAAAAAAAATCTCCCGTTGTACCACACAGAATACCTTTATTACGGTTTGAAAATAATACCAATTTAAAAACTATTTTACAAAGCTTCAATACTACACGTTATAAAAAATAACTTACATAAATCATAGGACGTAAATATATCACCAGACGATTATTTAATATCAGTATACCAATCACAAACCGACTACTATCTTATACGATTAACTAATCTTATATTCGTATATAAGTCCAAAAAATATACATATGCTTCTATTAAACATTAGACAAAGTAAGTTTTTAAGAATTTTAAAACAAAAATTTTGATTTGCCGAAAGGTCAAAATATAGGTATTTAACGATTCAATAGCTAATAAATCCGTCGTTTGTAAAACATAAAATAAAGTAACCGTCGAAACAATTATTTTACAATTCTAATTTAGCTTAGTTTTCGTTCTGGTTCATTTTAATATTACAACAATTTATTCACTTTTTCTAATGTTGAATTCATTTAAGATAACTAGACTACCTATACAGATATTATTTTATTGTAATTTGTGAACTCAAGCGCCCCCACACGAACTCGTTCATTATCTTCTTGAAAAAGTAAATACAGTTTTACATTGTATGCGTTCGATTTGTTGCGAATTTTATTTTTATAAGCGAAAATGTCGACGGATGTAAAACAAACTCAGAATCATAAATATTATTAGGTATGTAATGTCCATTTGTACGCACGTAAACGAGAAAAATCGTACGCAATTGTTTACATTATTCTAATTTATTATTCAAGTTCGAGTATAATTTTATTTGAAATCCGAGTGAAACTGAAATATTACATATTTTTTTTTACAATAATAATATTATTTTTTTATCCACATAGACTTCTTCGAGTAAAATAAATCCTTCAAAATATACGTGAAGGTGGGTGTAATCCCATACGTTGTATTTGTGTGCGTTCGTGTGTGTGTGTATTGAAATATATGAACACAGGTGTGACTTTTAGGAAAGTAATTTTTAGGGTTTTCAGAGAATATTAAAAAAAGGAAAAAACCACTGTAAAATCTCCAGTTACTTGTTACATGAATTTTATTATTGTATTTTTTCGATATTTTGATAATAATTATAAACACAAAATATAAGAACAAAACAAATGATTAAAAATCATTCTTTGATTATCGAGCGAACCCGCGCTAGTATAATGTTATATAATATAAGTATTTATTTTAAAATGTTAAATAAAATAATATAATATAATATAATATAATATAATATAATGAATATAAATAATGGTTGATTTTGTAATCTCGCATAATCGTACGATAATGTTAATTGTTCGACGCAATGACGTGCAAATGAATATATGTTCCAAAACTGTACGTTTTCGATAAGTATTATTTCGTCTACGGTCCAATAAAAATCCAATCCGTGTCCGATCGAGGTCATCCCGGAGTCCTGAAAATGAAAACGCACCGTTATTCCGCGGTCCGCGATCCGCGGTTCGTTCTATCGTGAACATCATCGGCTGATTTCCGTTCAGTCGCGCGTTCCCGAAAACGTTGACGTGTGTGCTTACAGCAACGCCCGTCGTCTTACGTCGCCGGATCGACACCGGGCCTCACGGTTTGCCTCCTCCTTGTTTGCTCGCGGCCGGCTTGGTGTTCTGCCACGGCGCCACCGTCCGGTTCGAGAAACGAATGCGCACGTCCTGCACGGCCATGTTCGGCGTGAGGAACTGTTGCAGTGTGGCCACCCCGTCCCGCGGCGGCCGGTCGAACGGATAGCCCATGCTCCTGGCGTCCGGATAACGGGCGTTACGCACGCCGCAGTAGCTCGAAGCGTCGTCGCACGTTTGTCCGTCCGCTTGCGCGTTCTCCACCTGTCCCGGACCGGTCGTGATAACGGTGATGTCTAAATGCTCTAGGCCAGCGGTTGCCAAGCTCGTTTACCTTACCGCCCGCTCACCGAAAAGAAAAGAAAAATCTCACCTATCCCAGATATTATTTTGCCTCAATCGATTGATAAGTACCAAAAAAAAAAAAAAACCCCAACGTATTTGTTTATTTTCGGATGTATATTTTAACAGCTCGTTTATAATAAAAATAAAAACAAATAAACGTTGCAATGAGAAGGACGTGTCTGGTGGGTTTTCGTCAGTTAAATAACGTTCGCCTTTATTTTGTGTGAGGAACGTTCTTTTTTTATCAAAAGCCACCGAATTGCGCTTACATAACTATTGCTCACTTAAATCATACTATCGCCCCCTTGGACTATATTGTGCCCCATTTTTGGGAACCACTGCTCTAGGCGGTCTCGCGTTTTCGTACCGGGTCGATCGTGTTGTTCGACAACGGCGTACAGAGAGGAAAACCGTACGCCACGCCATTGTCGCCACGTTATTGTCCCCGTGTGTTTTGCACGTACCTGATCGTTGGCCCCGTTGGACACCATAATGAACAGCTGACACGGGAACCCTTCTGGCGACCCTTTGGCGATCAACATGTTCTGCGGCCATCCGCACCCGCAGAAGTTGAACGCCGCTTGTTCATTGGAGCTGGTGACCGTTCGGTTACCGTCCAAGTTCCGATACGTTATCTCGTGCGGTATGGTCACCGACGACTCGAGCGACGACCGAGTGAATTCGTTCTTACCCCTCTTCACTGCGCCCGACAAACACACGGACACGAGTTAATAATCTCGCCGACGACACGGAGACAACGAAATCAAAAACAAATATTTGTCGAACGTTCAGTCGAGAACACAACTTTACACGAGCTTTCGTACGAGTTCTTTACTGAATACACTTACGTGTCACGCTGAATTTGTCAAGTTCTACGAAAAGCTTCCTTTGCTCTCTAAACAAAATTGTTAATCCGCGTTCGTCAAACTTCGGCGCCATATAGATGCGAACCGTGCCCATTCGTTGGTTTCCATTATTTTCCACCTTGATAAATCCACAAGTCAACGGATTAAATACATTCAATAAACGGTTTCGAGTTCACGTTTTGTTTCAGTTGTAGAACTACACGTTAAATTCTCGTTTTAATGTGATTACGTGAGAAAACGTGAAATCATAACGTGATAGAACGGACGAAATGTGCTCACAACAAATTTATAACTGAACGGCGCGTGTTGTAGATGAGTGAAACGAGCGAATACTGATCCACGTGGCATGAAGTCCAAGCCTCTGGACAACTCTATGTCGCTCTGTTGCCAAAACGTCGCGAATTCGTTTCGAGTGATTCCGGGAGCCGTTACTTCTATGCTCTGTACTCTGACGTTCTCAAAGCCCAACTAAAAACACGAACATTTATACCGAACGAAAAACAATACGTTTGAAAATGTTCTTTACGTTTTGAACGGTATATCGAGGTATCGTAGATTTGTACTCTTGGAATATATCATCGACGTAGGAGTGCCAACGGTAAAACACCGGATCCCGCATGGCGGTGGACGAGTCGCCCATAACTCCGTAATTTTCCTACGAACGTCGTAAGCGTTAATTGTTGGAGGACTAACTGAAGAATAGAAAAAGAAACCCCCTTCTTACCAAAAATCTATGATCCGGATCGTGGATGTAGGCGATGGCGTTATGGCCGTTGTTGTGAAGCGAACCGTACAAATTTGGATTTCGGCTCAATATACTAGCTTCGACGATATTTCCCAATATGTCGATTCCTTCCGCTTCGGTTAATCTGACTTGTGTGCCGGCAGTCTGTAATAAAACGACAATGTGCGTTCGGTATTTCGCTTGGTGAACACTGAACAGTGATTTTTTTTTCAAATTTTAATCCCATCAAATCGGACAGATCACTATTATTATGAAGTGTATACGATATGTTTACGTCTATAATGAATCCAGAATGAATGGCGTTGAATATACGGTCTCTCCAACGTTCTAAATCTTCGATGTCAAACGATATTTGTTCCACTTCTCTATTAATATTCTGTTGAATACGAAACGGGTGTGAGAACGGTGTTCTCGCGCGCAGCAAGTTGGTCGTCAACGAAATCAGACAAAACGAAATATTGTGAATATTACTTGGAGTTTCGAGTTGGCGTGTCTCGGCGGCCACACACGGTTCGCTAAAATGTTGTCCAATTTCGGGAAATAACCCTCGTCGATCGGTTCGCGCCAATTCGTGAGGCGGACCACCCTGTTCATGCCGTTGCTCAGCCGTTCCATATTATACCTGTATTAAAGTCGTAAAAATCGTACATTGGTGATTGTGCAATGGAAAATCGTTATTGTTTTCTGTCGAAACGTAAATCCCCTACGGCCGGTGTTTTCTAAATTAGTTTTTTTTCTTACGGATTCACCCACCACGGTCCTATTTTACTAAAACTAAAAATGAAATTATCATTGCACGTCGTATAAAAATATATTTACAGTGTCGTACATGGACGCTTTTCAATGAACGAACCATTTTTAATGCAATAAATATCTGTTTTCGAAAAGCATAAAACCGATGACGACGGATTCGTTTGGTGCGCCGCGCACGTCCCGAGACATTGCTAATTTCGAAACCATTGCGCGAGTGTGGAGACGTGCGCGACGACGTTTAAAAAAACAAGGTTCCGATTATTATCGACGTCCATTCACCTGGCCAGAATCTGCTCGTGCATGTAGTAAAACAGTTCGCCGCGCCTGTCCTTGTTGACGATGTTCAACGGCCCGTTGAACGGGTACACCAAATGCCAGTGCCAGTGGTGCAGGTTAATGCCGACGTCCTCGCGGAAATAGCTGATCCTGTGCTCCGGGTCCAGATTGTTGGCCGTGTAATCGCTCGGTATTTCGATCGGGATCTGTTACACGTGATTGTTGAATACGCGATACGCGTGAAGTTACCAAACGGCCGGGCCGATAATTCGGGAAAAGTAAACGGACGACGGCTAGACTTGCGCAAGACCGCGCTCTCGTAAATCGTTTAAATCTTTTAAATAAAAAAAAAACGACGAATCTAAATCGATGCGCGTAGTAAAACGATCGGACCGTTCGTGTCAGACCGTCAGATATGGGTGCTGGTGCAATACGCGTATATTTCGTTTCGTTTCGTTTTTTTTTCTCGGTTATGCAAATTATAATGAAAAACAAAGAAAGAACGAAACAAAGAAAGACCGTCGCTTAACACTTAAACGGCCGGCACGGCGGACTCGCGCTGCGCCCGAAGCTTACGGGCCGACGCGATGTACTCACCCTCGAACCGGCCTGGACGACTTCCGACTCCTCTCGGGCCCGGTTGAACACCGACGAGTCCATGTACAGGCTGGGGAACATTTCCGCGTGTGAAGGCAGCTCCAGGCCGCGTGTCTCGGGCTTGTGTATGACGACCACGGACAGCGCGTAAATGAACATGTACGGGTTGGTCCGATCGCGGCAATACGCGGCCAGCGACAGCAGTTCGTCGACGTTCTTGGTGGCTGCGGAAACGCACAGAACCGTTTTACAAAGTGAGGTGAGGTTAATCGCGTCGCGTCTCACGGCGCGATAAAAAACGTCGTGTACCGACCCATGAAGACTTCTATGAGCTTCGAGGCCATAGCGCTGTGGTACGGGTTGAACAGCGAGAACGACGCGTCCCTGGCCAGCTGTAACGGAAACGACAAGTCGGGAATAGCGTTCAGCTTGGCGATGGAAATCGTCTTGCCGCTCGAACCGGAAAATCGATTTTGAATGTCGGTCGCTATCGGCTTATAACGGTCAATCTATTAAAAAAATAATAAAACGTAATAATTTCATATGGTATTCATTCGTCCCGATGTCGATCGCTGCTCGACTGTTTTAACGGTTCGGGTGGAAACACTATGACAAATAAACATTCATTACGTGTTCGACTCACCAGATAATCGGGAGGGATCTCGAACGATACGTTGTCGCCCTTTTCGATGAACAGCGGTTCGGTCGGACGATCGAACAAGTACAGAAGATTATTCTTGGACGACATGTTGCTTTCTGATCTAAATGCATAACGTGTTTAAAAAATATCGATCCAATACATTGTACATGTGTGCGCGCGCATAAATAAAATTAATCTAAAACAAAATACTAGTGTGCCAGACAATAACGGTTCGAACGAGACGTGTAAAATCGCATTCGTTCGAAACTTGTAATTTGATTGCAAAACGCAATCGATTCGCGAGTTCTAATCGAATCGCTCAACGCAAACACGTACATTGTATCGTTTCGATACGATCACCATAGAATTCGGTACGTTTTTTTCTTTTTCTTTTCCACGCGAATATTGAAAGTTCTAAAACGTAATCGAATTACTCGCCGACACGGTCGACAATCCGCTCGTCTCGGCGTGTCGGACGATCTAATTACCCGGCTATCGCGGTGGAACGGCGTTGTTGAGTTCGAAACGAAAACTTCGAATCCGGCCGCGCGGAAAATCTGAGCTGTACCGAAAGGCCGCCGCGGAAACCGTCGGCGGTGTTCGTTCGGCGGACTCTTCGGCGACGAGTGCAACGAACGGGAAACCGCGTGATCCGTCTGACCCGGTCGGTCGTCCGTCCGCGTTTTTATGTCCGCGCGGACACTTCGCGAACGGAACTCGATTACGAACGCGCACGACCGCATCTCGTTTCCCGGGCCGATGTCGCGGGATGTCGCGCGGCGATTGCGATTGGGTGCCGGCGCATTTTTTCGTCCGTGGGAAAAAAACGTCTTTGTTGTTCTGTTTTTTTTTTGTTTTTGAATAAAAACGGGACGTTGCGGTGCCCGGCCGGACGAGATAAAGGTTATCGGACTTGCGGCGAACGCGGTGTGAAGTTCGACCGTCGGTTTGCGGACGACCTAATCTCGTCGGCAAACGCGACTGGCCGACGATTACGGTTGAATTCCTACTCGCCGGCTGCGGGTCGTCGCGATCTGTATACGTTTTTTTCAATAATAATAATAAAACACGTATTGGTGATGGTGTTTCGAACCCAGATTCTTTGCAGGTCCGACTGAAACTATTCGAATGCCGTGGCCGGACTTCACAGAAAAGTTCAAAGCATTTAAATCAATTTACAATATCCGAGCGTTCGTTTGATTCAAAAGTCGGTCAACCTTTTGTTAATTGAAAATTTCTGGCGAAACTCGGAGTTTTCGTTTTGCGGACCCTCCCCGACCACGTGTTAGGCGGACGATTTTGGTGAGGGTCGTGAATGGGGATGTTGATGACCTCGAGGCCATGTTGTTATGTCGTATTTTTCGATATGCGCAAATGGCGTAATAACGACCGGACGGGCACCTCGAGGACAGGCTGTTGTTAGGTTAGGTCATGACAACGCTCGGAGTACGAGTAAAGTGGAAAGAAGCGGCCTGAATGCCTTATCCGTCAAGCAGTTTCTGGCCGAAAACCGGACGCCAGTGTTGCAACAACAACACCACCCTCTCCCTCCCCGCCATTATTCGCCGGATCTCGTTCCGAGCGTGACGTTCGACCGTTTCCAAAATTAAAGCGAACGACGTTTCGAGTCAGTCGAAGCTGTAAAAACAAAATCGACAGAGATATTGAAGGCATTGCATGTAAAGTATTTCCGACATTCATTGTTTCGGACAATGGAAAATACGGGACGGTGCGACGTGTCGGAACGTGTCGAATGGGGAGTGTATGGAAAGAGAAAATTTTTTTAAAAAAAATTGACGTATGTTGTTATGCTATACGACGAGAAAAAAATAACGACCAAACGACTAACGCTCGTGGGAACGTACACGGTAACCGTGCACGTGTATGACCGGAGGAGACATTGTTACAATGTTTGTCGAAAGTATTATTGTGACTGCAAGAACCTACAATTTCCAGTTGAAATCCCCGAACAGTTTACAACTAACGAATTACGACTAACGAATTCTAAATTGAGACGTACGTTTTAAATCGATATCGAAATGAGTTTATACATTTTTAATAGTTAATCCGACTTGTAAATTATAAGGTTTTTTTTTTTTTTTTAAACGATTTTAGACAGTAATTTTCCACATTGTAAAATCATCGGTCGCTTTATTTAATCCAAAGCAACCTCCTGATTTCGAGCAGTATTCTTTGCAAAATATTTATAGTACATAACTATTTTTTTTTTATTTTTTACATGAAAACTGTTGATTTTTTTTGTTGGGGTGGCATATCGCCGCTGCAGTAATTCACATCTAAATACGAATACTGAAAAGTGTCAGGTTTTTACAAAAACAAACAAATGGATATTACTAAACGTTTTCATTGTAACAAACTAACGTACGAAAGCCTTAGTAATCTTATACTTATTATATGATACAGTGAATACGTCGCGAGTTTCGGCCGCTGAAGTTACGACGCAGTTTTATGGTAATAGAATTAATGAAAAAAAAACAAAAACAAAAACAATACGATGATAGATTTTTACTATAATGTGATGTAAACGGTGTGGACAAATACAAAAAAATTCAAACATTTCTAAAACTACATATTAGGTACACAATAATGTAACATATTGTATGCGATCGGACGGTGTCGGTGAAAAAAAAAACATTTAAGTGTACACCAATGGCACACCATTGCAATGAATTATTTCGAACATCATTTGCCTGTTGGTTTCTTGCTACACAAAAGTTTTGGTTTTGATTGTCATCGAACAAAGCGTATAAACGTGTTTGTAAAAAAAGTAATAATAAATTATGAAAACAACAATTTGAGTAAAAAAAAAAAATAAAAACGAAACAAACAACAATACGATTTTTGCCTTACTAATTATAAAGCGTTGCGTGTGCATGAATTAAAACACACACACATACGTATATATATATGTGTGTGTCCATGATATGTGAGTTTCATGTTCAGCGCGTTGAACATATAATTAATTTTAATATGTCTATATAACGAAATGACGCGTGAGAGACGAGAGAAAAAACACATAAATTATGTGTCGTAATAACTGAGATTATGTAGATAGTTCAGGTAGAGCGTCGTCGGCGTCTTCGTTTGACGTCGTGTCGGGCGGTCGGGTCCACTTGATTAACGTCTCGGGTGACCGATACAAGAACACCAGTTTGGCGAACAGATCTTCTTCCAGGTCCAATTCTCCGCTTTCCCTCACCAAATAAATGTCCAAACATAGCTGCAGGATTCTGTCTACGTATGGCATGTCGTCGAACATAATTTTGGTCGATATACCGGTGAAAAATCCTCGGACAAATGTGTGAACCACTATGACGAATGTCGTGTATAGTCCGATAATCCTGTTGAACAAAAAAAAATTGTCGTTAAACTTTCATTGTTTTTTTTCCCCTAACAAACCAGCATTATTTTAATTTAGCAAATCATAAATAACATAGGTACAATCTATACTTGTAGACAAAGTACAATTATTGATTTCACGAAAATTTCTATTTCTCCATAAATTAAGATGCATGATAAATTTTAACATAGGTAAACCATTCGAATATACCAATTCAAACATAAATTGACAATAAAATTAGCGAAAATTTCCACATATAATCATATTAAGAAATATTTCAAATGTTGTATAAAAACGTTAACTACTACTGTTACAAACCCTCTACGGTTAACATAGTTATAAACAGTAAAACCCTGTGTTTATAAATAAATGTATATTAAGCTGTAGACAATGTCAAATATGATTTCGTAATAATGGCAGTGAGACATTAGTCAACGGCCAAACAATTTTGTATGTAAGCATTTTTGGTCCTATGCACTTGTGCCTATAATACAACAGTTAGGATTACCAGATCATGTCTTTGAGAAAAAGAGTATGTGTATATAAAGTCGTAAATGTGTTATAAGAAAAATTCACTTTCATAGGTAATTGTTAAATATTTATTTAACACATTATTTTATTTTAATTTATTACTTAATACTAATAATACATAATATAATTATGTATTAATTAGTTATTAATGATTTTAATAAAAGGTTTTTATTAAATTGTAAATGTAATACTTTAGTTTTAGTTTCACAAAAAGCCTCAAAGCAGTTTTTAGTTTTTTTTTTAAAACATAGGGTATTGTTTATTGTTAATTTATCATTGAATTTACATTTTTGATAAGATATAATTATAAAAACATATACATTAAGACTCGATAATTTGGAAAACTCTATAAATCGAATTAAATGGTTTACAATAAAAAATTGTTATCTCTCTTTAATTTAAATTTTATTCTTTTTCCTTCTATAATTCAAACTCTTACAAAATCGAAAACCTAGATAAATCAAATTTTCAGCTTGGTCCCCTGAATCTCAATTATCGAGAATTTGTATATGCATAATTAGTAACATGTTATGCCACTCAGACACTGTAGAAATATACGTTACAAACACGTGGGTTCATGTACAGACAGATTACATAACATCGACAAAGCCCGAAAATTTATTTTACCCTTTTCCACTGATAATGTTCAATGTTTCCGGGAAAGCTTTATCGTTGAACGTATAAATTGTGAAGTTGAGTTTGTTGCCGCCCGGAATACACGAGCTTTTGGGCAATTCGTACAGATAACGAGCAGACGTTTCATGCGGACATTCTTCGTACAAGTCCCACCATTTTTCACTGTCGGCACTCTTGTCGTTGCTGTTCAAAAACACACTGGCATTCATGTACGGGTCAGCTAAAACATAGAGTGAAATCATTGAATAAAATATCCGCAGAACAAAGATAATCAAATCGGTTACATACTCTCGTTACTGATCATGAGTTGTGAGACGGCGGAAGCCCCACCAAACCCGGTGACTTTTATGAACTTTGGTATTAAACCGAATAACATGACGCTGTGGTTCTTGTTAGTAATGAGATTTGCCAAATCCGCGCAGACTGTTTGGTTGATAGTGATCTCGTGACTGTCTTCAACGTCTTTCGGTTGTTCTCCATACGAATTCTTGCGGTTAATCACCCAATCGGTTTTGACCGTGTAAGTGGCGTCTATACACACACATAATAAATTGATGCAAAATACATAGTTAGTTAGTTACAAATAAATTAATATACAATTTATGTAGGAGATTAAATGGAATTAAAACTTAAATGATAATCATGACAAACGTTTACCTGGCGCACTGAGCTGTTGTATCATACTGTCCAATTCGGGCGGACTGATCGACCACGTGTTTGCTGAATGCGTTGTGATGTGGAATACGCCGACATCTTCGTAATCATAGTTGGCTAAGAATGTTTGTGCCGATCTCGATTTTTTGTAAACATTTATCATCGAATTCCAGTCAGATTCATCGAACCTGTAGAAACAAAACACGTATTCATTTCAAACAGTGTCGAAAACCAAATAGAATACACTCACTTTTCAATTTTCCCTTCAATGGTCATAGTGTAGATCGGTTGGTTTGATCCGAGCTTAACATTTAAATTGATACTTTCCGGCAAATTAGGTTCGCCAACTGTATTGCCGAGAGCGAATAATACTAAAGGAAATGATATAGCAGCTACCAAGCCAATTAAACATCCGCCACCTATGAAATATTTTTTGGAAGGCTTGATTTTTATTCCTCTGGGATTCGGATACTCGTTTTCCACGCATCTTGAACACTTAAAAAATAAATAATTGTGACTGTGTGTTTTTATTAAGCTCAACGCTAAATCGTAAATACTTTTAGTTGGAAAATGTGCGCGAAAATATCTTCCATCTTGAGCCAATCCGGAAGTGTCATTGACGTTTCTGTCCAAACCCAGTCCATGATCGTTCGAAGTTCAAATACGAACGGACACAACATAAAACTAATAACAGTAACAAATAAATAAAATGATATTGTTTTTAAAAAATATGTACTTACAGCTTAAACAAAATCATGTTGATGTAATTGTAATTTTTACATAACACATTTCCTAAGATTCTTGTTGGATATCCGCTTCTAATTTGATATGCAGACAACAGCAAATAAAAACATTTCACCATGTACCAGACTTGAGGTGGAATGACGGCGTTAAATTTTCTAAACATTAACATTGATTATGTACATGCGTGTTGACATTTGAGATGTTTTACCATGGAATATTCTTACCTTTCTGTGACTCCGGGCAATATGAAAAACATCCATATATGAGAACCAATTATCAACACAAACTGAAATAAGATTTTGCCCAGAATGTACTTTCTCAAGTAAAGCAACCGATCAACGGTGATTAATGCAAACTGTAGCGTTAACATGATTAAGAACGGAACAGGAACTTTGTTTTCTTCGAAATATTGAGACACGCCGCCATCGCTTTGAGACTGTAACAATCACGGAAACAATAGATTAAACAAATATTTCCGAGTAAATTGCATTTGATAAAAGACAATTAATCAGTATTTACGCCGAACGCCGAGAATCCAAAAACGACCACAAATATATTTATGAAATCGCATAGAAACATATACGTATAAACGTCGGCGTTGACTCGCGAACTCGAATCGATTAATTGTTCGAAGAAAAACAACAGAGGGCTGCAATGTTTCTTGAGACTGAAAACCAACAATAACAAACGCCATTATTTTAATCGAGCGCGATGTACGACGATTTACTCACGACAATGGCATTATTTCCATGAGATCATCAGTGTCCACCGAGTTTGATTTATCAAACGATTGTTCATACGACTTATGAACTAATTGTTCATCCCTCGTACTGGAGTGCAAAAATTCTGGAGCCAACACGACGGTGGTCTGTTCAGTACTCGGATCGTTGTCGACGGATCCTTGGTAACCCTCGGAGCCCATGGAACATCGAGTGTCGATTGTATTGAACAATGATACTTGGTTGATCGGCGTCCCTTTAAAGGACAGTGAACTCTTCCAAAGCCCCAACGATTTCAACATGGTTCTAAATAGTTTTTTGATTTTTTTACAATTAATATTCATCGCCATTGTAAACACGGAAACAACATGTATATTCAGCAGAGAGTGTCGATCAAACGCACATAGATCCCCGAAAAATTGAAAAACAACGTTCATCCGATAACGTTTAACACATTACGTTTTCTATTCAAATTCAATTTTAATGCACACCGCCGTTGTACACGAATGAGTTTCGAACGGACTACGCGTAGACAACCGGTACCCGTCCGTAAATCGTATTTTATAATATCGTTCATCTCGAATTTTATACGTACGTTGAAACAGAAAATCTTATTCGTATGAATTCACGTGTATTTGTGTCAGCGGTTCCCAAACTGTGCGCCGCGAACACTTAGCCCACGGGAAGCAGCGCGTAGTGAATACGTTATACGGTTATTTTTAGACAATTCATATTGTTGATAACGGTTTTGTCCAAACATTTATCTTATCTACACAAATTTATGTACACGTGATTTCAGCAATTACTTAGACAGTCGTAGTGTAATGTTTTATCGACGTTATTCGTGTCGTTTTGTCGAAATTGACTAATGGACACATTTCTCGATATTGAATGTTAAACGCAAACAAAATGAATATATCACTAGCGAAGAACATAAAACGTAAGTTCAGAAAATATGATAATTTTTGATTTTGGTTTTACACTTGCATTGAAATGAATAGTTATGATACCCAAAAATTAAAACGTCGTTTAGAAACTAATCATAGGACATTGATTAATAAAACACGTGATTATTTTGCAATACAACTTGAACAAACAGAAAAACAATCTTCCACTTTGGTTGAACAGACAAGTGTTCCATCCAAAGAGCTCTTTTAGCTTCATATGAAATAGCATTTCGTATTGCACAACGTAAAAAACAACCTCACATGATTGAGTAAGAATTTATTTCACCATCAGCGATTGATAAGGTTTCTATGTTACTATGATAGGAGAAACTTAAAAATGTACCTTTACGCAATAATATTATTAGTCGCACAATTCATGATATCTCTGACAATTTAAATGAGTAGTTTGTTAATAAATAAAAAAACAAACATTTCGAAATTCAGCTTGATGAAGCAACCAATAGTAATAAAGACTCATATTTAATGTTATATTTGGTTTATAATAGATATTATAGAAGAGTTATTTCACAAATCCACTTTAGAAAGCACTAGGGCCAATGACTAATTTGAAATTACACATAACTGTTAAATAATTGTCCACCTATTTTATTTTATATTATTCATGGGAGACATGAGAAAATGTTTCTGTTTTTAGAGAGGTTTGAATAAAAAAGTTTGTCACTGACTACTGACCACCTATATCATTCTTATATCTACTATACCTGTCATGTTACAACTTATAATCTTATCTCATGTAATCAGACAGTTTTGACAATAATAAAATGTACTTTAGTCTTGTATAGTGTAAGATTCTGTCTATGGGGTTTCTTTAAACAAAACCTCTTTAGAGTCTTACGTTTCAATATACATATATTAATCGATGGTATAAGCAACCGAATAAAATAAAATGAATAGAAAAAAGAATGTAGCAGTATCAATAATTTACAAGTCAGGTAATTGAAGTGCGGATAATCGACGCTCTACCGTAATTTGTAATTTAAACATTTCTACCTATGAAAGAATAATACGAGAAGCAAAAACAAATCGTATGTGGCGTAGTTCTGTTTCCTTTCAATACCGATAATTCGTGGTGGGAAAAATGGCATGTTGTCGGTGACGACTTGTTGATTCCACGGGATCATATCGAATTGGAACATGCATTTAATGACGACGATCACCTAATCGAAGGACATCAATATATTTAAATGCTAACATATTTAAATAGCACACAATGTGGTGAATGTTTACTTCTGTGTATGCGATGAGCGTAACCCAGAAATTTTTTGTTGGCCGAGGTACGGTGAGTGTGCCCCACAAAAAAACCATTAAAGGCAACGGCAAGCTCAAAATGGTAGCAGATTTGATTTGATGTAAAAATATCATGAAGTAACACACTAAGTCCGAGTGTGATATGATGGCGAACCAAAGAGCTAGGACGAGTCTCATGAGCGGAGGCTGAATGGATGCGTTCAATTCTTGTTGCTCTTCTAGTTCCTCCAACTTTTCCGCGCTAAAACGATAAAATACAAAACATATGTATTACTGTTATTATTACTTATCATTATGCGTGTTCTGAAATGTAAAACTTACCTCAGTGTCACGCTTTTACCAACGAATGGCATGGGCTGCCAGATCATAGACGAACCAGTTCTCAGACCAATTCCAAAACCTCTGTTTTGCTGAAATATACACAAACATGTTAAACAAATTATAAACAGTCAAAGGTCTATACAATGAAATACTTTTAACGTTTTCTTTTCGACTGCTAGCGTCCGGATAACGTATCTATAGTCTCGAGAAATTTTGTTTAACTTTCTAGTTAATGTTGTCGTTGAACTGTTGACAAACGCCATAAACAAAAGAATATTCTCCTTGATTTTCTTGCTAAATGATTTTAACTTCTCTCCGTCCAGAGTTTCTGAGTCTGAAATCAATCGATACGCATATAACACACATGTTGTACAGATTTTAATTATTTTAATAGAAATATACCTTCTTTTAAATCTCCAGCGTCCCGCCTTAAACAAAAATAATAATATTTATAAAATTAATAATTACCTCACCTATTTATTTGTATTATCGAATTTAAATTAATATGATATAAAACATTCGATGAGTACATACATAGCTAATTTACTTGATTCTCCAGCATGAAACTTTTTTATTTCTTTCTTTTTCTAAGGAAAAAAAATTTTTTTTAATCTCATCTAAAGTACACTGTGAATTAATCAAACCCAAATCTACTTATTTTTTTAATATAATCTATTTACTTGGAAATCAAATTTGCCCATGTCACTTTTATCTGAATCATCGAGCGAGTCTTCACTCAGTTCATTATCTTTTTCCACAATTGAATCCAATTCATCATCGAATTCATCAAACATGTAATAATCACCCGAACGAATAGCTACAAATAAAAACGAAGCCATTTAGTAAAAATATTGAAAAAAATACAGTACAATACAGTAAAACTTTGATAACTATAACTTCAATTTCTCGAAAACTAAAATGTCCTAGACATTTCCTGTACGTTTCAGAAATAAGGATTTAGTTATCCAAATTTTACATTAATATTATGTACATCATAAATAAAATTATAGGTAAATATTGTGCATAAAAAATAAATATATTGTTTAAAAAAAAATCACACATCATGCTTAGAACGTTAATTAATTGTTTTCAACATAATTTTATATCATGTTATATATAAATTATAAATCAATTATATATAATTAAATTGATGGATAAAATAATAATAATAAAAATAAGCTATGGATTTTACATTGTTATTAAAGACGTATTTAATAATACGTGAAAAATTCATAATATAAGGATTTAAGTGATTTAAAAATGTTTCTAACAAATACAAAACTTTTATTTAAAAGAAATGTTATAATTTAGTTTAATTTTTTTTTTTTTTAAATTATATTTTGGTGTAAGTTCATAATAACGAATTAGATAAGTCACTTAAATCCTTTTTTAAATAGAAATATATTGTCTATTCATAAATTGTACATATGTGCAATGTGTTTAAATTATTATAAAACCGATGTGCCTTTATGTTGAAAAAGTGAAAAAATTTAAAAAAAGTGAAATTTGCAATGTCATACGAACACTGTGTCATTAGTTAATGTATAAATAATAACAATATGAATTACAGTATATACAAAAGTACATATACAATCAATGTGTCTGTATGTTTAAAAAATTTAGTATACAATATTTAGGTACATATAAGTAAGGCAATATTTAATAACACTATAATAATACTTTACTGGTTATAATGATCGTGCAGGAAATTAAAAATCGTACTGATTAACATTAATATTAATTGTTAACTACTAAATAATAATCGTTCGTGTAAATTATATTAGTACATACTACAATATAATATTTTAATCAATGCTAATAATCTAACTTATGGTGAAACAGAATCACAAATCCTTTTGTCAAAGTAAAAATATTAATGTATAATATTAATCTAGTATATACTAAACAAAATAAAGCCATAAATACATCATAGCATTAATTAATATACTTCATATATCTACATAATTAATGTCAGTACATTAAATGAAAAAAATTAACTATTTTAAAACACTGATTATACAAAAAAAATAAAAATATATATAAAATGAATAAAAATCCGTTTGTTTTTGTATTTCAACATAAAAAAATATCGATCTTACAAAAATAAAATTATTCACTATGAATATATAATATACATATATATACATTAATAATAAATATGTTGTACCTATACAATATAGAAAATACAAATAAAGAATGTTTAACATATATATTTTTTTAAACCAATCATTTTAGTAAAACATAATAAATAGAAATTAAAAATAGTTTCCTTAAACATCAATCGACCCAGATATGAAATAAGTTATGTGTTGTTTCAGTTAAATTATGTGCAATTCAGAAGACATGAACACGTACCTAATAGCATCACATTTTCCGATATTACATTACAATGTTTGACCATAGTGGGTACCTATTGATCGATTAAATGTATGTAATTGTGTAATTGTATAGAAAAAAATAAAGATTTCACTGTGACAACAACAACAATGAGAAAAATCACTAATAATAGTTGGTAAAATGATAGATGAAATTAATATTAAAATTGCTTAATAATTCAATTTTAAGTTGGATATATGGGCACAATTTAGGTTAACCTTAGGAAAAGCTTTCTTCAAATAAGTTATACAGTAAATATAAATATAATTGTTAATAACACAAGACTTTTTTTAATCATTCTCCTCAAAGTTACATCATACTTTATATAAAATTGTAAAAATATTTTTAATTTTCACACAACTGTGCAATAATGAAAGATGAATATATAACTACTTGGAATAAAAAAACAATTTGTAATTAAATGATTTTTGATGTTAACAAACTTGACAGTCTAACTATAAACATATCAATGTATTTTGATAAGTCTGGAAATTAATCAAGAAAAAAAACCTCTAAAAGAAGTCTTGCTGATAGTAATGTTAGCCTACAGTGCTCAACAATAAACAAATTTATAAATTTAATGAATGTTAGTGCTGACTTATGACTTTAGGTAAGTGTTAAAACACATTGTCTGTCTGTGAATACACAATATAATTATTACAATTTACAAACCATGATAATTCAAATATCAGTTAACAGCGTTTCTGTTTCATCTGAAGTTGGTTGAGTTAATTTTTTTATTATTATCCTCGGTTGTATACAATACAATAAGCTGAAATTTTATTTAAAACGAAAATCATCAATAAGCCAAAAGAAAAAAAAAATATTGATAAAACAAAAATTAGATCATATTTTTGGCCAACGATCTGATACGGATATGTATAAATGTTAATGAGTACGGTTTAAACGGCAGTATTTCAATAACCGACGGATAATTATTGTTAGCATAGGTAACAGAAATTTGCAAAATACGCATTATTTATATTTACAGGTGACGTCGTAACAGCCGATTTAAATATAATCGTCATTTCGAGTTACAATAACGACGCGAAATCGAATTCCGCTCTTCGACATTGCAGAACTGTCGAAAAAAGTCACAGAACACTATGATAATTAAATACGGTTTGTATATTAACGCTGGTGTTATGTACACGCTCGGTCGATTTAAAAAATCTGACGATGAACCTACGAAAAACAAAATAAAGTATACAAATAATAATAATAATATGTATAATGGCTAAACGGTGAAAAACAGAGAGGGATAAAGAGAAACGTCTATAAGCGGCGGCGTAATAAGCAAAATTTCCGGGCGGACGGTTGAATATATATACACGAGCTGTACAACGTAAAAGTAATTTCTGGAATATTGTTGGAAACCCGTTACTATACATATTTAAACGAATATATTATTATTTGAAATGCATCGCGTACGTGGCGCAAATGTTTTGTCGAAAAATCGAAATAAAACCGCGTTCCATTTTGACATCATAGCCGGACGCCTGGAAATCGATCGAAGAATGAAAGAATAAACAATTTACCCATGATAAATTTCCCAACAGAACATAAGAAAAAATTTAATAATAACGTATATAATTGAGTTATATAGTTCGGCGTCAACTGCGTCGTATACTACAGTCACTGATCGTACTGCGCGAACAGACAATTATTTCAAATATCGGGGGGATTGCTCCGATCAAACGCGAAGAACAGGAAAAACACGTTCTCGTATTTTTTCGTAAATTGTATTTTCATGGACAGTGAAGTAAAAGCCGAACGTGATTTCACGACGGTAACAACGAAACACACCGTGTCCGTCGCGTCGTCACCCGTCTGGTTCGACTCGAAGAGCAAACAAGGATTTTTCTGACGGAGGGGTGGACCAAAAAAAACGGGCGGCAACTTTTTTATCAACGTCCCGGGCACATTATCGCCGTGGTACGATGTCACGCGGTTTCGACGACAAAACATTTCGGCGGCACCACGCCGACGGGGCGTCCGTAGGGAATGGAACGTCAAGCCGGGACAGACGCGTGATATGTACAGCTGACGGCGCACGCAGGTAACCGTAACGCGAGGTGGTGTAATTCAGCAGAGCGGCGAACGTGTTTGATCGATTGTCCGGAGGATACGGGTTGTCGTGTACGCACAGGTGTGGTGCGACGTGGTCGCCGAGCTGGACCGTTTGCGCGGGTGCCACGTGGACGGCACGCCCAGCGACGACTGACGGCGGTGCAGTCGCGCGGCGGCGGGCACGGGCGAGCACATGCCCGAGTACATGACGCTCTCGTCGAACGACAACGGCCGGCGGTGCGCCGCGCTGCAGAACGACATGCGCCGCGGGTCCAGGTAACCGTCCAGCGACGCGGTCGTCGGCACCGTGGACGTCGGCGTGGGCGGCTGCAGGTACGACAACGTGGGCGGCTCGTCGTCGAGCGGCGTGTGAAAGCTCTGCGGCACGGAACTGCCGGACGAATCGCGGGCCAGCGGGGCGAACGCGGTCGGCGGCGGTCCTCCTCCTTCTGTCGGGTTTTTTTTTTTAAACATTTTTTTTTTTTTTTTCGCAATCTATACGCGCGCGAAACGAGACAGTTTTTGAAAACGTATTACAAATCGATACTTCTCTATACGGGCGAACCGGAAAGACGTGCATTGTGACACGTATTTCATAAGCTTCTTGCTGACCTAAATCGTTAGAATAATGTTGTCACGCGACGATATCTCTATTGGAAACGAACACGACGCTCCAAAGTCTTAATTTTTACATCCAAATTTAGTCGACTTTCGAATACGATTTATAAAACAACACGTCTTCCAGTATTGCAACATACCTTTCTCGTGAGATTCGGGCTCTTTAATTCCGAAGCCTTGGATTTTCTTTTGCGTAGCTTTTATCCGGTCCATTTTAGATTTTATTTTCTCTAAAACCTTTCGTTCCGATTCGTGTTGTTCTTGAATCCGTTTTTGAGATAGCTCTTGAATTAGCTCTGCTCCCCTAGATGAGTTTAAAATCAAATTTATGAACTGTACATACGATTCACAACGAATTTACCTGGAAGCTAATATAGCCATAGCTTTGGTTTCATCCACAATTCTAAAAAAATAATGACTGTTGAAAAGACGTCTTTGAAATATCAAAAATCCAAAACACAATATATCCCAAGCCAAACCGACATGTTCAACGGGTATTTCACATTCGTCATTATCTGTCAACAAAAGCAATATGATGAATTTAATGCTCAATGTTCCGAGTTGGAATAATGAATAAAAACGCGTGGTTTTTAACATTATATTTTAAATACAAATATAAAATATAAAATAAATACCTGACGACGTTATGACTAAATGAGTGGAAAATTTTTGAATGCAAGATATACCAAGAAGTTGAATCATCCAACAGGCGTTTATTTTCATGTAATTCATATAAATACAACCGGGTATTTGAAGTATAGCTTTTAAAGTAATTACTGTTATATTGTACATTATTAACTTATTCCACCTGTATAAACATATGAAAATATGAATAGTACAAACGTGAGTTACGTAATAATTATGAACGCAGGGTACCATTTAAGAATGACGTTTACTGGTCGAAGATAATAATCATTTCCTTGCCATAAGAATATGAACGAACCAATTAGATACCCGAGTGAAAACAGATTGACTCTATTGGTACCAGCCAAAAACACGATGGCTAACGTAAACCAAATAAATCCAATGAGAACGATACGTTTCAATATGTCAAGCCACGACCTAAATCAAACGATAATCAGATAAGTATTTCGATTATAAATCCGATGGATGGAAATTCAATTATGACTATAATCAATAAGCTGACCTTATGTGAGAAACGAAATCAGGCACTGGGTTCACAAAACTGGGTTTTTCAGCTTCTTCGATAATAGAACGATTTGTGCCACCAGGGTATTCAATGTCGATATGTCTTCTTTCTATTTTGAAGACAATAGATTGACGGGACACAAACAGCAACACGACAAAATCACCTATGAAATTGAAACGTTTGTGAATAACCATATATTAGAGTTACATAAATATGTTTAATATTAAAAATCGCCTTTACACAATAATTTATATGCATCTGGAGGATTATTCAAGTCTGGTAAAAACATCCAGTCGCGTAAATTACTCAATATTTCACTTCCATCCCATGGCCATTCTGTAACAAATTATATGTTATAACACAACAACAAAATTACTCTATAACCCTTCCTTCTAGCCTATAACTGTCACTAGAAACTGGCAAGATATTTTCATCTATAAAGAATTCTTTATATGAATAATATATGCATATGCATATGTTTCAAATGCAGCCAGAATTATTTCTACTAGTGGTAAATACTAAACAGTGTGGGCAATTGTATTCTTCTATATGTAATAATTAAAATTTAAAAATATATTTTAAAATAGTACTACTACTACTAAATTTTAGTATAGTATACTACATAATAGTACTATTTTTACATATTATTTGCATACTATTTTTGCAATATTGCATACAGTTAAGCATAAATTTATGAGGAAAAATGTAATCGAACAATAACATAATATTCAACAATTACAATTAAGAAAATAATTCTATGAGCTTATTTCATAAATATGTTATTCTATTACAACTTTATAAATAGACAATAATAATAATTGCTTACGTAAACAAATATCTGGAGGTAATCCGATGACAATAGCATACTGTAATGGTATTGTAATAACAACAAAAAACATAAAAATAATCCATACATTTGCTAATGTTCCCCTTGATAGCATAACAAATGTCATTAACCATAATGCATATAGAACTGCATAAAAGTCCATTCTGGTCCCAATCAATATGGCCACTGTAATGAGCGTTATCTACAAATAATACACATATAAATATGCATAGAAAATATTATAGGAACCAAACAAAAAAACTAATAACAATATTGTAATTAATTTTGGAATTAGTACTTACTTCCACACCAAATCGATAAAATCCAAAATTCAATAAATATTTGATGCAATGTGGAATATCGTGATCGACGTCTTTGAATGTAATACCTGGGAACATCCTTAAAGGTTTCGCCAAAGGTCTGCCTTTTAAATGTCTTTTATATTTTTGTCGAGTAATTACAACTCTATGCAACGTTATAACAAAAACTATAGCTGTACAACAAATGATAAATAATATATTTTTATTATAAGTAAATATATTAAAATGTGTTATTCCTATTTTTGTTCTAATACTCACAAATATAGCCTTTGAGTAAATTGAGCAAAGATATATTAGCCGTAGACTTTTTGAATCCTACCCAATTAGCAGTGTTGTAATATCTAACTGTGTTCGGGTGATCAGGATCCTTGAATACAATAATTCACAATATTTAAAATATAATAACTTATTAACATGATAAAATTATGAACAAATGCATTTGTCATTAAACAAGAAACATACTGGACATGTGACATTCCATGTATCTTCTCTTATATACTCGATTTGATAAATCATCTTTGTCAATAACAATATAGATACATATACGGATATGATGTAGACAATAATTGACTGTATACGACTGTTGAACACTAATGAAATTGTTGCCAACACGACCAGTATAAAATGCACCAAACACACCTAATACAAATAAAAACATGTATACAAAAACATAAATCTACAATGTAAAAATCTAAGTGTGATACGTTATTGTAATTTTATTTTATTTGCGTATTTTTAACACAAACAACGATAATACAGTGAAATATCTGTATAACGGACACAACAAGAATTGTGTTAGGATGATCATTTTTTTTTTTTGAAGTGAAACTTCTTTACAGAGTAAAAAACAAAAAAAAATTTGCATTATAGCCGACCAGCAACGAAACTTTTTCTTGAGATTAGTTGGGCAAGCGTGTTGTCTCATTTTAGTTATGGCGTGTGAGCAGACCGCTTGGGCGTCCTTCACCAATTTCACCATGTCTAGGATGCGTGCAACTGTCGCGCTGTGATCGCGTCATTAGCTGTTTACACGAACACGTACACGCAACGGGCCAAATAATGTAAACAAAAGTGCCATGGTCGTCTTATCTGTGTTAACCACTTTTTGTAACATCCATATAAATTGCTGAAGATCAAAAAGATTAAACATGCCAAACTTAAACGCTGAACGTTATCGGGAATAATAAAGTAAAACAACAATGTCAGTCAACAAATGTAACTCCAACAACTTCTCGACAAACACATCAAGGTGCATCTACGGATACATTATATCACGGTGTCAATGAAAATAATTCCAATACAAACCTAATATTCTATCGGTTGAATTGACTCTGAAAAAAGTTTCACTTCATCCGCTAGTACTTGTAACACGCACAAATTTTTTTACAGTAAAAGTAGCTACGTATTATATATCCGATTGAATTAAAATCGATATATTATCTATAAATAATTATAGTCAGTACTTTTTTTTTATAAAAATAAACGTTTTTGTTTAATTATTTGATATTATTAAACACACTGGAGGTCTGTGCACGCATGTCCAATACATTAAAACAAAATTCATTGATTGATACCTACATACAATCAAACTATATATGTATAACTGTACAGGTAATAATTGCACAATGTCACATTTTTACGTAGGCAAAATAAAATAAAATAGCTGTTATTGTAAAATTAGCTATGTCCGTTTTCGTTACAGAGGGAGTCTGCTATTCGAAGATTATCACTTTATTTCTCACGTATTTATGTCGGAGAATTTAGAAACATCCGTAAACAGAGGTTTTACGGATATGTAATATTTATAATAATTGTATATCAATATCAAATGTGTATGAAAGTTGGTATAAGATAACTAAATTAAAATACTTCCAACCAGTTACTCAAAATATCTTATCAGTTTGATTCAATCAACTACCACATACACCATTAAATTTTTATTTGTTTCTTAAATATACGTACTATAAATTATGGCAATTTATTTAGAGCTTACCTCGTAAACAGCCAAAAACATAACACATAATAATATTATTTTTATCATGTGTAATTCGGCATATAACCACATTAGCTCAATTATATAAGACAGAAATGTTTTGAACACTTTAAAGAATGAACGTAATTTGAAATTTGGTAGATCTGCAACAGAAAAAGTTTATTCATACTAAAACGTCACTTTCACAACAACAACAAATGCAATACACACACACAAACACACATACACACAAATACACATACACACAAACACACATACACACACACACACACACATACACATATATATATATATAAATAATTACTTTTGAAGATTTTAAATGACCTTCTTTCAGAAATAAAACTTGGTCGTGAAAACTGTTTTTTATTTCGATCATCTGTAAGAGATATACTAGAATTTGTTGATTCTTTGTCACTATCCGAACTAGAAAAATTGTTCGGTTTAGATGGTTTGACAATACTAGTACCTCTATAAAACATTAAAAAAATATATTATTTCTTCTGCAAAAAAATGTAATTATTCCAATAATAATAATAATAATAAACTGTGAAAATATACATGCCTGCTTTTTATATCAGAGATAGCCAAAAAATCGTTATGAAAATAATAGAGTTGGACAACAGTTATAATCACGAAAAATGTTGGAGTCAAAAGTCGTATGAAAAGCTCTCCAGTCTCAAATTTCTCCAAACCAATGTCTAGTTGTCTGCAAATAAAATAATGTGCATGTAATGATTAATACATATTTTTGTGATATATTATCAAAACTTACAGTGTAGGGGGAATTTTTAGATATGTTTTCCAGTATTCTGGAAAATTATCAAACTGATATGTATATGTCATGACTAAAATTAGCATTGAGTAAATTATGACCGTGAGCCAAAAACCATACATTATTTTTCTCCACAAAACCCAAGACAGCTAAATTTAAAAAAAGAACAACTAATTATTATTGATATTTTTAATTTTATGCGTTCGTGATGATTGTTTAATTTAAACTGATAGAGATCGTAACCTCATTACTTTAAATTATAAACATTACAAGATAAACTATAAGAAATGAAATGTTTTACTTGAAATGTTAGTAAAAATATCAACGCCAATGCCATATAAATTATTCGAAATATCGTCATCCGTTCGCCAGTAATGCCGATCCCGAACAGAACGAACGCAACAACCCATATCCAAAACTTTGTTAAGATTATTTTTGCTTCTTCGCCAAGTCGTTGCATTAGCTGACTTCCCTTTGTACCGGAATCTCCACCCATAGCTGCAGCATACAGAAACATAACGGTTATTTATATATACATTTATATGTAAAAAAATTTTAAAATAAAACAATATATGCTTGAAAATGTAGTCTTAACTTTATAAATACATTAAAACATAAATTACCGGTGGCAGTTCCTACTGTAACTTGAACGGGCGCCATCATGTTCGCTACAGTTGAGTGACTTCTGGTTTCTCTTCTTTCTTGCATGTATTGCCGCATCGTGATCCAGAACATGGTCGTGAATAACGTCTGTAACCAATTAAGACCATAGAATACGCATAAACGCAATAACCACTACAATCGACGACATTACCTTAATGATTAAAGGCTTGCAGGGAAAATGTAGAACTTTGGTGAAACCGATCTGTTCCAGATTCCAATCCTGAATAGTCTGAGGTAACTCAGAATCATTTAAATTCATTGCGTATAAGAACTGAGATAAGAGCAAAAACTCTGCGTAAAAAACAATAAACGGCGATGATCTCAACATTATTTTTCTTTGCTGAGGAACCATCCAAGAGATACTAGCCCACAACAGCAATACGAATGTCAACCAACTGTGATATGTAATACTCCATGCCTGTTATTCGGAAATATAACAAAGATTAAAAAAAAAAATCGAAAATAAATAGTCATAACTTACCATCATTACAATGTTAGTGCCGATATACGAAGTACGGGTTATGAACTGTGAGACCGTACTTAGGACATCCATTAAATAATAAAAAATATTCGATTTATATTCTTCTGGAAAAAAAAAGCAATAAAAACAATTGTAATAATCAGACGCACTTGGACATTTTCTAATCTAGTGGTATCAGAGTGATATCCCAACAAAAGCATAAAACTTACTCTCGTCGGGATAACCGTCTTTTTGGACGTTCGATTTCTGAGCTTCGTTTTCGTGCACACTGCACGACGGACTGTCGGTTGCAGTTGAACTCGTAGTGTAAAGAGAGCTCTGACCGCGAATCAACTGTCATGATAAAATTCGATATTACACAGTTTCCATTTTAAATACTTATAAGCATTATATGTGTTAGTCAGATATTATTTGTGATGTACAGCTTCCAATGCAACAAAAAATTAATACACTCAATGATCTAGACTGTTGAGTATTCGTTGACGATCCATTGAAAACGTTGATATGAAAACGGCACGCGTCTCGGAATTGATTAGAAATTATATTAATTTTTAAGATACGCGAAAAAATTATTCTTCGATGATTCCGATTTAGTTTCGTCTCGATTGTGCCACTTAATGAATAGTTGGCGAATGATGGACGTGTGAACAATAATAGTTTAAAACAGATCTCGGTCTTACTTTTCGCAGTGTGTAAACACTACATTTTAACGACGCAACAGTTACAATCATGCAATGATGTCCGGATAATGGTTTTTAACAGTTACGGTGTCGGAGTGTGTTTTTCGTAAACCGCTGAACGAGGACATTACACAAGTATGCCAATTGTGAATTATTATGCAAATTTATAAAGCGAAAACCTAAATGTACATTAATATATATACAAAAATTATCCCGAATTAGTAAACTCTTACTTGAACGATTACCAAATGTATTTTCAAATATAAAAACATGTTTCTTTACCTCTTTTAGCTGTACACCCTGTTAATTTTATCGATATTATAATAATATGTATACGAAATTAAATAATACACTAGCGTTATTATATACATACAGGCGTATTTTCCGTGGGATGATTGTGTGCTAAATTATGTTCGGCGTGCGTCTATAATAAAAACATTGCAGTGTAAATTGTATGAACTTTTATAAGTGTATACTTTTAAAGTATAAAATAAAATTTGTATGTACATAAAAGTTAAATAATAATAATAATAATAATAAATGTGTAAAGCAATAAAACTGAAAATCACAAAAAGCTTAAAAACAAAAAATTAAAAACAAAATACATACATATATGCGTTTCTGTTATGAGAAAAGTATAAGAGATATTGGGCGTTGTGTATATGTTACGAGTACAAATGTTAGCGAATAGATTATTATCAAATTTAAATGTGATTATGAAGGACGAGTATGACTCAATTTCAATAAACGAAAAATACATATCAAATACGAATTTATTTTCACACAATTCACTGGTAAGACATTATCGTTGATATAAAGTCGTCCTGAATTCATATACGGTTTAAAAAACCCCCCATAATATTCGTGTTTTAAATATTTTGTTATTGAATTAAAGCGATCGTGTGTGCAGATGATCCATCAGACAAATTAACCGTAATCCACATTGGTCGGTAATAAAGTCAAAGAATACCCAAGTCAACAATAGTTTCCGAAATGTTGGTTTCCAAGTAACTACTCCGAAGTGTAGACTAATAAATCTGTAGGCAGAAAAACGAAATACCCAGATCGGTGTAGGAGACGTTACGGTTTTCATTCGATCGTTTTGGCTAAACATATCCGGGCTTTGTGTACAACGTAATCACTGCGCGCGCACACGGATAATATATATAGTCTATAAACGGTCGTTATCGCGTACGCACACGTATATCACATTATTTACAGTTTCTAACAACTCGTCCACGACCAAGACAACGGTAGATGGATAAAATCGTGTTCGGCTTGGCGACGAAACGTGCACAAAAAAAAATAAAAAATGCACTAGGCGTATATTAAAGCGTAATGATAAACGTTCGAAACTCGTGGCGGAATTCGCGGTGCGTTTTTTCACACGGTACACACGTTTGAAAATAATCACGTACGAAAACTTTGCGTGTAGCGGAACGCCAACGATTGGTTTTGTTCCGAAAGAAATATTTATTGGGACCTTTTTGAGACAGACGGACGGTCACTTGTCGAGTAATTCCTAATTGTTCCTTTGTTTCGAGGTCCTGTAATTACGGAACTGTTTACACCACGCCGCCGGTCAGATCGTACAGACAAGTTCTCAATTCAATATACGACTACGGCCTAGTTTTTCGCTCGTCGTCACTCGTTTCGTTTATCACTACAATTCGTTATACTGTATCGTGTTGTTGTTGTTGTTGTTGTTATTATTATATAGTTTTAATAGTTATCGTTAATTTGTTCGTGTGTAAATATGTACTTATTTATCTACCCCGGACGTATTGTGCGTCTTAGGTTCGTCTAAAATATCGTATACTATATTACTACAACAGTACGCGGGCAAACGTAAAACAAACCATAACAAATAATCGCCAAAACAATAACGGGAATAAATAAGGGAAAAATAAATATTATTCGAATGACAGACTGTTAAATAATATCATACCTTTTAATAACTTTCCCTCGTGAACGCAATTTCCCTAACGCAAAAGTTCAGACCAACACGCGTTAAAAATGTTAAATTATCAACTATAAATTCGTTTGTGAGTATAACGATTTTTTTTTTTTATTTTAATGAATTTTTCTGTGCAAATTGTACGCTCAATATTAAAATTCCAATGAAAAAAAAAATTAAATTTTCAAAATACCCTTTAAATATATATTGTTTTATTAGAAAGGAATGGCTGATTTGATATAAGATATAAATTTAAATAGTCAACTATGATTTATATTAACGTTGTTACATATTTTTACTTAAATTTAGATACTTTATCAAATGTAATCGATTTATTTGATACGTCCAGTGCTGAATAACAGTTTTATTAAGCGTATCTGAACTGTTTTCATTATCTAATTGAAAAACACACTTAGAAAGTGTATTCAAATCATTATGAGTATACTAAAATAGAAATGAATGTTTTGTGATTTTCATGAGAGCAATATGGGTCAGAGGCGGTTTGAACATTTACTTCTTACCGGGGCAAACCAAATTAAACCACCTACCCCAAAAAAAATTTTCTCGCTTCACTCGATTTACTTTATAACTTTGCTTGAACATTAAAACGTTCAACATTTATCACTAAACTAGCTGAATTACCCAGCTTCGTCCGCGAACAGTCAAAATTGTATTACCAATATGGTAACATTGAACAGTAAGCAACTTAGGTAACAGTAGGTAAATTTTTTTTTTACGTAGAATGTGCTAACAAGCCGCCTCTGACACGGGTTAGTGGTAATACAGTGTAAAACGTATGTCTGTAAATGATTTAAACAACTCGGACGACACGTATTTCAAAAGTCATTTATTTAGTATCAGAAGTATGTTACTTACCGGATTGTTTAATATAAGAAGCGATTCAAACCATAAAATATAATGCGTAACGACCAAGATCAACGGAAATGCGTACATCGGCCATTCGCAGTCCACAAATTTGACAATAACGGTCTCCGCGCAAATCGTTTTTCTGATAGCGATCAGACCATAGTACCTAGACAAATGTTTATCAATATTTTAATACAAATAATGGCCGTTATTATTGTTATCGCGTTTGCGATGCGTAAAACGAAAAAACCACTTTCCGTATTAAATACAAAGTGATGATAAAATAACGGGCAATTCGTTTTACGACGTATAAACGTTACTGAAGTCGGGGTAAGTTATGTGTTGTTATGTGTTGTTATGTGTTGTAGCAGAATCTATGTAACCCGAACTAATTTTAACTATACATCGTCGTGGACGATCGAATAATCAAACGGTATTTTTCTCTTTCTCTCTCGTCATTGTCTTGTGAATACAACAAAGTCTCGCGTGTCAGACTCTAGTCCGGAGCCAGTAGTTAAAACAAACAAAAAAAACTACCGGTGATCGATTGTTCGGGCAATACGTTTTATACACACAATTATACGGATCCGGCCGTGAATACAAACAGGGTCGGCCGGTTTAGTTTAGTGGTCGTCGTCGTCGTCGTCGTCCAACAACGTCATTCGACACGATTATTATTATGAGTATTTAATACGTTCGTTAATTATACGGTATTTTATCACTCGATAAAACGTGTATGACCGTTTACGATTTTAATGTCAGTTAAATTAAAGTTTAGTTGTAGATTTCATTAGTAGGCGGTATATACATATTTATATATTGTCTCGCGCACACACGCGAAACATGGAAAAACACACGTGTCAACGTACCGATCGATCTAGCAGTGCGATAAGAAATAATGAAAACGGATTCGAATTCGTCGTGATGTCTGCTTGATACGGACTTTCGCACGTTTTAAATTTTTTCCCTATGAATCATTCCGGAATCGATCGAACAAATTTTAAAATAAATCAATCGCTAATATTTAATTTTTGAAGATCTTGAGATGAAAAAAAAAACGATCCATCTACAGTGCAATGCACGACGAGCTCAAATCTGTTTTCAGAATCCTTATCGCAATCACCAGATCGATCGGTACGTTGGAAACGTCAATGTTTCGTGTGCGCGAGACAAAGAAAATCTGGGCTTCGGCGAAACCATCAAATACAAACAAGCTCATAACATTTCAATCAAACACCCTCCGACAAATCACGAAAGCTCCCTTCTACGTGTCTCCCACCCTTGGGTCTCGCGCAAACGCCTCAATATCCCTCTCGTTTTCCCAACGCAGAACAGGTAATAATAATACACTGTTGTGACACGTCTGCGCTCCAAATCCACTGGTCAAGGAGCTAGGCTTTGAAAATCCGGGTGTCCGGCGACTCCACTCCCTCTCCCAAGGCGTCTGAAGCGACGTTGACGTCGCGATCTTACAAACATAACTAAATAAAAGTCACGTCGTACGGTATTACCTAACACGTTAACGAATTGTCGTTACACTAATAGTTGTTGCATAAATATCTATTACGTCGATTTAACACATTGCCAACTAATTTACAGACTGTAAAAATTAAACGAAATAAATAAACAAAATATTGTCCGAGAACGTTCGATTTCGGCGGTCCCCCACCCATCCAGAGACTGAACATTTCGAATGTCCTACACACATTGGCAAACATCGTTTCGTTTTCAATGTATATAGTCGCTGCTGTTACACGGTATGTCGGCGCCGTACCTTTTTTCTTTTCTTTTTTAATTCCGTTTTTATCGATTTATGCCGAGGCCGTTTATTATCTGAACTCCGACTGTCGTTATTACGTTATTGCGTTTCTATACAATCGAATATTTACCGAATGGCCGTAAACATTTTCGTCTACATGACGGCTAATTAACTCGACAGAAAAAAAAATAAACGCGTCGTTTTATTGACCAATAAACTGTTGTCGTATCGGTTTTAGTCACAACTTATCATACAGAAGGTGTGGAAATATTTGTACTGTAATGTAACAGTAGTATATTAAAGCGAATAAACTTGTTTCTTACTTTTTTTTATTTTTATTTTCTATACCACGCTGTTAAAGTGCGTAGTTTTGTTTTATTAGACCAGTGCACGCCAATACGTTAATACGTCAAACATACCCACAAAAGCGTTTGGTCGAAGAAATTGTCATTTTCCAGCGAATTAGTATTGAATAAATACAAAACTCTTCTTCTCTCCGAGCTATTGGGGGTCGGCCAACCAAAATTCTCAACTTCCACTCGACTCGATCTCTCTCGCGTCCTCAACACTTACGCCGGTCCTTTTCATATCATCCTCAATCACGACCAACCACCTATTTTTCTGTCTTCTTCCTTCTCTTTCGTTCTACGTACATTTCATCACATTATAATCTCACCGTTTCCGTTTCTTCTCTCGTTGAAACATGGCCCGAGCCATCTCAATCCATTCTCTCTCGCATTTCGTCCACTGTCTACACTGCCGATCGATTTAAGTTATAAAGACCATAAAGGATTACTGTCAAATTATGTTCGTCCGAAACCGAATGTTATAAATTTAAAGAACATAAACAATCAACCGATGAGTCCGTTTATACAATTTTCTACATCACTTAAAAAAATTTGGGAGTCTTGTGAATTATGGAAGTAGTTTAAATGAAGCATCGAGACAAAATAATTTGCATCCAACAATATTAAAAACAAATTGTTGTCAGAAAGAACAATTACATTAAAATGGTGTATTGAATTGGGACTTTTCATGGAATCGGCTATCAATGATGTTTCGAAATTGAGCCAAAATCATGAAATTAATTGCTACAAACAATTTAAGAAGAAAAAGTATCGAGGCAATAATGAGAAACGATCAGTTACATCAAAGGATAATGTGGTGTGTTGTTGCTGTGGATCAATGGGATATGCCAAATCGTTCTGCAAGTACAAATCTTGTTTATATTCAAATCGTTTAAAAGTTGGTCGTCTAAAATAAGGTTTGTCAATTTAATATTAAGGAAGTTCATATAGTTACTTCATATTGATGATTCAAATGTAGACATTTATTTTTAATTTAAAAACAATTAATGTGAATTATGTTAAACCGTATTGTATTAGATTAAAAATTGAGAATAATAGTGATCAAGTTGATGGAAGATTTAGTGTTACGGTTATGAATGTTAAGAATTTAAACTATTATGAAATTGATTATCTTAAAAGAATGAAATAATCAAAAAGAGATTTTTTTTTTAGTATTACCAATATCTGGTATCCGTCACTTCAAAATAATAAATAAAATACATGCAAAGATCTAAATGCTTTGATAACATTGTACTCAATATCTTATTACTCTCTGCAGTATTTAGTGACATTATTATGGTAATTTTAAACTTAATATATTTTAATATTTTAATACAAGATAATTATTATAAAAAAATTTGATAAAAATATTTTGTTATATTTGATAAAAAAAAATTAATTTAAATATTCTATCGAATACCTGAGAATTAAAGTATTTAAAATAAAAGTATTGAAATTTCAACATTTGAGATCAAATATGTGCAAAAACAGCATTGCAACTATAATACAGATAATTGTTACACAACTATTTGACAATAAAAATGGGAATACATATATTGTATGTTGACATATAGATAAATCAAAATCAAGTAAGTCTCTATTTTTTTTTTCAGTCATTGGTTTTTCACCAAAATAATATTGAGTTCTTTGGAGATTTCTTTAAAATTTGCAGATATTTAAATTAAAAAAAAAAAAAATGTTTAATGTATAAAATTAATATTCGATTATTATTAAATAAACACAAAATAAATTTGTTTTGATAAATAAAACTAGTTTTTATTCAAATACCAATTGATGATAATGGACGTTTTCATATTTTCACAGATTTACAATTAAAAAAAATCAAATAACATATCTCGGTGTTCATCTTTTTTTAACTCAATCTGATACTTTTTACCGCCAACATTATAACATTGTTCTATCCCTTAAAGTGGTCGAAATAAAGTGAGCAATGATTCCTTCAAATTTCAATAGTCAAGATACAGCAAATAAATTGCAATCGTTAAATTAAATGTGATTTTGAAACATTTAATAATTGATCCTGTTATTTTTTAAATCCTATCTACTGTAGTGAAGTATCAACAGCCAGATTGGTCACAGTGGAAAGTGGGTAGGAATTTACACCTAGCTCAAGCCGTATGGCCTAAAGTAAACTTTCTCAAACATTGTCATATTGTGACGTTTAACATGTTGAATTTTAAATTTCACCACCATACTAAATAAATAATAGACATAATGTTGTAATAGTTCGACTTCGACAAAAGACAAGTATATACCAGGTTATTGAGATTCTACTGTATTCTCTTTTGTTTATAACAAACTGTAATGTATTTTCAGTTGATTATTTTGTAATAAGTTAGTATGTATCTGTTTGTATATATAAATAAAATTGAATGTGTACGTTCAATCAATAATAATATGTTAAGTACATCAAGTCATTATAAAAATCATTAAAAAAATATTTAAGTTGTGTTTTACCTTGCAATTGGTGAATCTGTAGGTAACAAAATTTGAGCCCATTCCATTTGGTAAACAAAAAGTATTGATACGTGTATACAAGCAACAAAACCAATGAAACGAAATAAATAGGCAAATTTACGATTTATGGAGTTATAACATGACCACCAAGTTAGAATTCCTAAAAATGTTATATAATAAAATGCACTAATAATCGATGGTACAACAACTCCAGCCAGACAAATAATGACCAAACAAAGATATTTTCCTATAATTAAAAATAAATAAATTATAAGCAAATTAAGGAATTTCATTAAAACTATAATACATTAACGACGAATGATTTACCCATTGAAATGGCAACAGAAATAAAACTAGTCTGTTGCCATGTAGTTCTTGAATCAGAATTCGAAATTTCCATAAATGTATCAGTTCCTTCTTCTTCTTCATTGATGTTAATTTTAATTAACATTCGTTGTACAATAGTAGACACACAAACCATTATTAGTTCAGGCAAGTAGAAATAAAATATTTCAACTAATTGCAATTTCGATAACTCAATTAAACCAATATAACGAAATGTACGTTCTAGTACACTACCTACAATAATAATTCATAATTCAAGTAAATTGCTTATTTTGTAAAAGATATTAATAACTAATGAACTACATAAAATTAATTATTAAGAAAACTATATTCTATGTCGACCTATATAAAAAAAAAGTTTGGTCGACTAGGTTATATAATTTTTAAACGAATTTTATAACTTACAAATCGGTTGTAGAACATGACCGTATGGCTGCATTACCAGAAGGACAATTTGGAATATAATCTGAATTAAAACCATAAGCCAACTGATTAAAGTAACCATTTTTAAAAACACTCCAGGACTTCCTAATAACAATAAAAAAATAATTTTAATTTAACACTGTACAGATTTTGACGATTTCACAATGAATTTAATTGAATTTAACTTACCATTTATATTTTTCGAATTAGGCGTTTTGATTACAGGAAGATAGAGCAGAAAAAATAAATAGATTCCAGTTAATGCATTTTGTTTTAAGCAGACACCTAGGAAAAAAAACATATGTATTCAAATAAATATTATATTGAAAAAATAATTAATCTACAAACGTATAAATTGTAATTGGATTTGATCGATTACTCACATATTAATAAACACAGAGGAAGTATTAAATGAAAAAGCAACAGAGAAACCACAAATTTCTTCATCGTTCCTGTAAAATATAATTTTTTTTTATTAAACATTTATTAGAGTCGTCGGGGTTCGGGAAGGGAAAAAAACTAAAAATACGATTAAATATTTGTAGTTATGATTTATGCGTATGGCTGTTGTCGTGTTTGGAATACGGCCAAAAACCTAAACGCGTACTAATGACGAAAGAGATTTAATACACTCGTTTCAATTCGAATAAAAAAATGATGGGATGGCAAAAGAAAATGTCGAACACGCGGACGATATACACAATCAAAACGAGTTCAGATCGGGAAAACAATTAAAGACAGTTTAACCGCAGATATAATATCAATTATACATTTCGCGAACGCGTGCGCGCACGCACGATAAACCAACGCGGGCAAGGTACGACGTTCATAACGTTCTATGCAATACGGATTTCACGAATAACTCGCGACATTTCGTTTCACACGATCTCGTGTACTCACCCGTTTAAAAAATATAAAAAATAAACGAAACCGTCACGCGCACGATTTACACAGCCGGTCCCGTTGCAACGTCCATCGTCGTCGTTGTCGTCGTCGTCGTGGTCGTCGTCCTCCTCCGGCCCGTTTAATTACACCACGAAAGCGTACGCGACGCACGTAACATTTATAATAACGCCGAGTTATAGATTTTTAATTATGTAAAGTTCAACCACGGGGTGAGGCGCGCACTGGCCCGCCGCGTACTGGTAAATATCGCGTTATCAGACGCGCCGCGACGTTATCGCACAACAACGTTCGCGGCCGTTGCCGACTCGAAAGCGGTCGGACGAAACGCGAGCGACCGCGTACGTTACGTTACGGTGCCGCAACGTTGCGCGACAGCGCGCGGCGTCGATACGGTTTGCGACCCGCGGCGGACGGCAAATGTTCGTCGTCGAATCAGTGTCGTACACGCGCCGGTCGCCGTACCACCCGTTCGTCCGGTTACGCGGTCGAAATTCTACGGCCGTGTGCGTGAACGTCTCGACGACGTTTGCGACGATTTATTAGACCGGTCGAGCGATAAAAACGGTTGAAAAAATGTATTGTTCACGACCTTGTTGTTACGCACAATAGCGCGTGTAAATGACATTGCTGTCGCCCGTCAATGTACAATATTTGCAACGGCTGTCAGGTCCGCAATGAAGATTGAAAAACATCACAACACGCGTTTACGGTCCAATCACGTTGTACGCACAATATATTATACGTAGCTTTTATTCAATATTTAACAATACAATTCCAAAACCAACAATTACATAAAACAATATTAACTTTTATGATAAATCCGTACGTTAACGTGTTTTACGATTTTTCGTAAGTATTTATTATTTTTTATTACATTTTTACACAATCACCGTTATTAATGAAGTCTTGGTACTCGTGATGAACTTTCGCTCGAAGACGCATTACTTTTTCTTTTGCGGCGCTGTGCTGGATTTACTAATCTTGTACAAAAATCCTTTGGCGATTCTATTCCCCCGAAGTCTAAAAATTAAAAATTAAAGCTAACAACACACATTGACAGAGTTAATAACATAAAATTTACAATTTAGTGTGTTTATATGAATATGTTAGACATAACATTGGAAAATTGTTAATAAAAAATATTGATTTTAAATTGACTTTAAAAATAACAAATAGTTTATTTTTTACATTTGTAATATCTGTGTTGATAATACGTACCAATCTTATCGTTATATATACACTCTCTTATGTAATGATAATACGAGTGTCCGATTTCTAAAGGTATAAGCACATAATTAAGTATTATTGTTTTTAGTTAAACGTTGTATTATACAACAATTATAACTTTAAATTATGTCCTATACAATGCTACATACCTTAATAATTCATTGTATGTGTGCGATTTTAAAATTACGAGATTTTTTGTAACGATCGTTGGTGACAATCGTCGAGGCAATAACCAGGACCGTGGAGAGAAATCAAAGGCCCCGGGGGGCAAACTAATCCGGGCCCCATTCCAACGGTCAAATATTAAACATACCACTAACACCCAGCGTCATCTCTTAGAATGTGTATAACAAAAAGGTGATTTAAGACTTAGGTATTCAACAAATCAAAAAGCTTTCAAAAAGATTCAAGATAGATAAGATACGGAATGTCGACGAAAACCGACGTCGCCCCCCGTCAAACGTTGCGTCGTGGACGACGTAAAATCCAGCGGACGGACTATTGTAAATAAACACGACTGTTTATCTTATCGGCAGACGGCAATAACGGGTTTTCCTTGAAAACGTCATTGTTTACGTTCTACACTAATCTTGTAGTGTTTCAATTCAATTAATCGCAGCATAAAAGTAAAAATTAGATAAAACATAGGACTTGGTTGCTTTAGCCGGGCCTACAGCACCGGCTGCCCCCGTCCCTCAATTCGGGCCAGGCAATACCTAACCGTTTTGGATACATCGCGAAATCTCATTTCGACTAATCCACACGCCTAGTTAGGATTATAAACGTTTAGTCGTGAACATGTCGCGTATCATACGCTTTAAGCCGGTCCCACACGACTCGTGTAACCGTCGAATATTCGTCAATTGCACTACTTTGCGAGTCGCGTGTGAGGTATTTAATCGTAAAGTACGACGATTGTTTTTACTCGCCGAGTCACTCGCGGTTTCCCGTCGGTGTCGGATACGACACGAGTGACTCGTGCTGATAAGAAATTTAATTTTGGATTTTCCCCCAAAATAGACTATTATTTATTGTTACTATCATTATTTTGGCAGTAACAGTAGTAGTCGCACGAGTATTCCCACACGAGTCGTGCACTTGGCGATCGGCGTCAATATTTAAATAATTTTTAGTTATTATTATTTAATTTTTTTTGTAATTATCTTTTTAAACGATTTAAATATATATACCTATTTGTGAATTGTATTACTAAAATTTCGTCACTATCCATTTTGGACCGAGGCGAATTTCGTATTTCATTATTTCGAACAAAATATATTTGGCGATTACGAGTCGTGTAGGAGCGACATAATTACAAACACCGTACATTGTACGAACTTGGCAAGTACACTCGCCGAGTATACGCTCGCAAAGTACACGACTCGTGTGGGACCGGCTTTAGATCGATGTTTCCACGTTGTTCCGTTGTTATCGAGACGGTACAAAACACAGCGTGTTGTTAATCATGCGAGAACATTATCAAATCTGCCTGAACGTTCGCGTGGTTTTAGAAGCCCGTAGAAAATTTAACCGTATGGCGGACACCAGCGCTTGAAGAAAATGCCTGCAACAATGCCTGCTGGCTAAAATCCGGACAACCGGAGCACGACCCCGCAGACTATGAATATTAATAGTCTGCGGAGGAACGGTTTGAATAGGTTTTTTTTCTCTAACCGACTGTCTTTTGCTAATTTGTATTTTCGGATTATTATTAAATTATCTCCACCGGATAAGACCACTACATGTAGTAACAATGTTCATATTTTTGATTTGTTACATTTCTATTGGTAATAGATTTGGCAATATCAATGGAAAATTTTAATGTCGTCGTGATGTCGACGAATGCCGAATCTTTTTCGATATTCACATCGAACAACTAAATCTATATGTATACTCTGCAACTGGGGAACGTTCAAACATATTCGTTTCGCGCGTATCACACAATGACTGGACACAAACCCTTCTAATCACCTTATTTTATATGCAACATGTTTTTATCAATATTTAAACGACAGTTTATTTTTATTTATTTACATATTTGAAAGAATTTATGATATTCTTTACGTAAATTTTACCTCAATCGGTAATTTGTAAATCACCAAACAATTTTTTATCAAATTCACGGCCCAATAGAATTTTTTCAAATCAAAATTTAAAATAAATGTAACTTACGATCATTTGGTACGCTGTATCCTATTTGACATTCAAGAAGACAAAATTAAAAAAACTGAAGAACGTACATTTTATTTATTCGAATTAATAATAATCTATTTTTATCATATGATCACTACGTGTATTAACAATGTTTATAATTTAAATTTATTGAATTAACATGTCTGGGATTAATGAACAATTTTAAACATATTAAAGTCGACGAATTTCAAACTGTTTTCAGTGTTCATATCGAACAACTAAATCAATGTATACACATGCATTAGAGAACGTTTAAACAAATTCGTTTCACGTGTGAAAAACAATGACGGGAAATATACACTGCTAATCACCATATTTCATATGTAATCTGTTTTTATCAATACATATATGAAGGTCGGTTTTTATATATTTATATATTTGAAGAAATTTAATTATATTCTAAACATATATTTTATGTCATTCAGTTATTTGTTATTCAGCAAATAATTTGGTATCAAATCCAAATACTCAATAAAACTTATTTAAATTAAAATTATAAAATAAACATTTTTCACCATCCAATATTATGTCGGTTCCTATTTGACATTCAAGAAGACAATATTAAAACACTGAAGAAAGTACATTGCAATTTAAGTAGATTTATATGAATGTTAGATTCATTGAAATGTTTGATGTTCCTTTTATCTTTAAACTTATTATCTTATAGTTTAAAAATTAAAATGTCTAAATTATTAATGTATTTGTGAATAATTATAGCGATTTAACTTCTAATTAAGTATATTCTGCTGTTAATAGAATACATTTTGCAAAACACTGTTTTCAAATAAATGAAACTACTAAGATATACGCAACGAATTAAATAAAATTTAAACATTTGAATCATTTTTATTTCATCGATAAATATAAATACACCAATATGTTTTATATATTCGAATTAATAATTAACTCATTTCCACCATATGCTGATAATACACGTAGTTGTTCATATGACAACTACGTGTATTATCGATGTTTATAATTTGAATTTGTTGAAATTCCCAACGTTTCTGCGATTAATGGACAATCTTTAAGCACATTGAAGTCGACGAATTTCAAACTGTTTTCAGTATTCATATCGGACACCAAAATCAATGTATACACATGAATTAGGGAACATCTAAACAAATTTCTTATCAAATTCAAATTCCCAATAAAACCTCTTCAATTCAAAATGTAAAAATAAACATATCTTACCATTTGTTACTAAGTTGAGTGCTATTCGACATACAATAAGACAAAATAAAAAAACTAAATAAAGTAATAAAGTAATAAACTAAATATTACAATTTAAGTAGACTTTTATTAGTGTTAGATTCATTAAAATAATTGATGTCCCTCTACCTGTTACCTAACCTAACCTAACCTTTCATCTCTATACTAATTATCTTAAAGCGTACAATTTAAAATGTTCAAATTATTAATGTATTTACGAATAATGATAGTGATTTAACATCTAATTAAGTACATTTTTTATTTATACGATGAATTTTGCAAAACACTGTTTTCAAGTATTCATCGATAAAAGTAAATATATCAATCTACATATTTTATGATTCAATGGAAAATTTTAAACATGATGAAGTCGACGAATTCAAATCTGTTTTTAGTGTTCATATAAAACAACGAGATCGACGTATACATTAGAATTAAGGAATGTTTAAGCAGATTCGTTTTGCACATATAAGACAATGACGGGAAATCTGCAATTTAAATCACCTCATTTCATATGTAAACTGTTTTTATCAATATTTAAATGAAAAAAGAAACAACATATAAAAACATATTAAACATGTTTAATTTTTAACAATTTGTTTTTATTTGTTTATGTATTTGAAAGAATTCATCGTATTCTATTCATAAATTTGATCTCATTCGGTAATTTTTTACTCGAGAAATATATTGTTTTACAACTCAAAACCTACTAGTACGTTTTCAAATTTAAATTTAAAAATTAAATTAAATTTACCAGGCTCTACGATGATGATACCTATTTGATTTTAAACAGGACAAAATTAATGAACTAAAGAAAGTACATTGCAATTTAAGTAGATTTACATTAGTATTAGAGTCATTGTAATGTTTGATGTTATTATCATTCTTATACAATTTATAATTTACAAATTAAAATGTCTAAATTATCAATTTAAATTATTAATTTATGATTAATATTAGAGATTTAATTTCTAATCAAGTACATTTTGCAAAATGAAAGTTTTATCAATAATCATACTAATAACTCTCAACTAATTTCATATACTTCAAAAATATTAATTATTTTTTTTATCGAAAAACATAAATACATCAATATTTTCACGTTATCCGGTATGTTTAACAATTTTAAAATTAATTTTTTCCTTAGCAGTATAAATAATTGATTTATATTTTAAAATAATTTATTTTGAAAAAAATTCAATATTATAATTTACTCACTTAATTCCTTATACGCTTTTACCAAAGCATCCCATGAAGTAAAATTAGCTAAAAACAATTTGTTTAAAAATTCTGTCAATACAATGAAACCAATTGACTGTAAGTATATTAATATCATTCATATAAGCCATTTATAATATTATTAACTAAAAAATTGCCCTTCAAATTTTAATGTTTATTTATAATTGAATAACTTACGTCTAAAATATGAATTCTTAAGCATTTCTAGAAAATAGTATAGTTTCATTGTTCACCAATCATAATAGTTTTCAATTTTTTTTAAATTAAATATACATAAAAAATTGAAATTATAGTTTTAAAATTACCTAAATAACATACTTCCAGTAGTTTAATTTTGTTTCTAATAACTACGTTGGATTTATTATAGATTACGAAGAAAATTATTTTATAATTTTTTCTTTTTTAATTTTATCAAAAATTGATATACATTAAAAAAAAAATTAAAATCCATAATGGTTTTTTTAAAGTAAATAAGAACGAATACACGAAGTCTACTTCTAACAAATCATATAGAGAAATAAATAATCATAATCATTAATAAATATAATCATTATAATAAATAATTATTGAATTCCAGAGATTTGATTTATCTTTTTTTTTCACGTAAAATATAAGTAAATAGACATAAATAGTACAACAAATTATTATAAAAAAAGTATTTAAATATTTTTGGCACTAGAATATGGATCACTACAGAGTGTCCGGAGGGATCCAATACCAAGACCCCCGCCGTAAATCCACCACTGCGTTCACATAAATTCCGATAATTGCTTATCCAATACTCATATAGACAACTGCGCTTCCGATCTCCTTAAAATAAATGTTTGCCATCCTAATGATATATATTGAACGAAATCGATCGCAATATTATTCTAATCGTTTATAATTTAAATATCAGTATAGTGATTGTATTAAATATATATATATATATATTGATATGCATATGTAAGATCTTTAAAATTTCAAAACTATTAAATATTTTATACCAAGTCCGCTGTAATCTTACCATTACATTGAATTATGTGGATGACTTCTGTGGGATTGTTCGGATTTCCTACGAATAACATACGTACCGTAAATATCATATACCTAATATTATGCGATAGTAAATTACAATTTGTCCTCAAATGCAATAGAAAATAAGTCATATGATTTGAGGTATTATATATATTGTATAAAATGGTAACTATATGATTGGTATATAGTAACGTAACGTTACTAACGTTTTCTAAAAATTAACGTTTTAAAACGTTACTAACGTTTTCCACAATCCACATTTCTATTTTTATTTTATCTCTAAACAAAAAAATTAAAACACGTTCGGGGAAAACCATTTTCTTCCAACATTTTTTAAAATTTGAAATCTCAGGATTATAGATCGTCATATCTCGGTATCGATCAGTTAAACATGTTAATGTGTACATTTTATATATAAAGAAAACAATATTTTGATAATATTTTTCTTGAACAAAAGAAAATTCTGTTGACAAGTTATTCGATTACGTTTTGGTTTCAAACGTTTAACGACTACACATTTCTTAACCTATATTTGACTTGTGTTCTAAATTTTTAGTTGAGTTATAACAGTGATAAAATAATAATACAATCTTTATACTGTAGAACTGGATGACCGATAATAATAAATTCGATTAATAGCAAATAAATGAAATATAAAAACAATTAACTTCACTCATATATTTTATATTGTACATGTACTAAAAACAACACTTCCCAGACGCAGCAAAGGTCCCACCACACTGACCTTCGTTGCGACCGTGAATGTCACCGACGGCTGTACTTATCATTATCGCAACGGACACGATAATATTTATCGATTACGATCGTCACACACGCACGCGTACACTACAACACTTTAATCTAATACAACTGAATACCAACCTTTTATTGTATTTACACACCAGTCTAGTGGTTTTAGAATTGTGCCTTCAACGAAATCTAAACATTAGATGATTTGATTACAAGTCAAGCCATTTTATATACGATCATATTACATAGTGTAAGATTAGATAATTAAATAATAATGTACTAAAAATTTACATACAAGTCATTAGTGTATCGATGATGTAATTGATATATTTTAATAAGAAAGCTACAAAATATAATTGTTTTTATCAACATTGTATTTAATCTACATATTCGAGTCTACGATTAAATTACTAATAATCGGATTTAGTCAATTATCGAATATAAATACATGTACCACATATTCACTGTATAACGACTATTTTATTAATGTCTAATTAACCTAACAATTTTGGAAAATTGTTATTATTATAATGAAAATAATTACGCGAGTTCAGATTTTCAAATGTGAGTTCATTGTCTAAAAGAAATGACTAAAATTAAAAGAATTCTTGCATGTTTCGTTTAATTTTGTGACGGTGTACGAGTGGCTCGCACAAAATCACTCATGAATAGGTATTGTCTGTATGTAGTGGAAAATAAAAATGGTTGAAGGTATCTCGATGATCGATTCTTTATTGATTTACGAGAAATACCACAATAACACTGACGGTGTAATATGCGAAAACAAACGAAACGGATACGCGACGACGACAAAATCGACAAAATCGAAAATCGATTCGACATTTTCGGTTCAGTCGGTCGTTCGTAGGTAATCGTATTTTTATCATAATTCGAAACATCAATATTTATAATAACAATTGAGTACTGGCGGACGCGATCGAGCGGAAAATCCCAATTACGCAATCACGCTATAACTGCATTGTCTATAAATATGATTGTTTCCATGCTCTGTTGTGGGCGGCAGGTGGTTATTTTTATCGTGCGCTTAAAATAAAAGCCACGGAAAGTATTTTCGTCTCCGATAGTCGCAGACAGAAGGGACAATTGATGATTTTCGGCCCGTGATACGCGTCGCATTGGGATTTTTTTTTATAAATCCAAAAATAATCATGTGAATAATTCTAAATGTTTGTGAGTTAAGCATGTATATATTATTTTATCGATTCAATACATTTTGGCTGACTAGAGCATTTTCAAAATCTGAATTATTCCTAGCATTCTATATACTATTAATGTGTATAAAGAACGACTGCACCTCATACTTAAAACCAAAGTGAAGGAAAAGCTATAATTTTATTTTTAAATGTATTTTCCAATTCATATACACGTTTAGTAACCTAAACATATTTCATACTATGTGATTTTTTGCAAAATCCAACCTAAAATTATGTGTCACGTTTTGTTGAAAAATTATGTGACTTTTTAGTCTTAAGTATTATTTACCGAGTGGAATACGTTACGTCTAAAATAGATATAGCGATAAAAAGAGAACGGAAGAACATTTTCTCATTTTTTCGCGCTACAGTGTATAACCAACTAACGAGTGAAACTCATTTCAGATACATTCCGTATATATATATACGATTGATTAAAACTGGATCAAGTAAAATAATAACATATGACAGTCGAAGGCCCTCCTCACACGGGGATACTCAAAAGAAACTGCAATCGCCTAGATACTAGGAGACTGGACGACTAGGCGCAACTGCGCATGTGTGTCTGAATGGCATCGTTCAGACGGCGCTGCTAAACTCGCCGCGACTAGTCGACTGGTGACTAGACATGTCAGTCTTCTCGCTACTCTGGTTGATCGAGTTGTTTCAAAGTTACCTGAAATTTTGTAATAGTCGTTGTCTTGTGTATCAAATTTTTATTGTCTTTTATTTTGTCTATTATGGAGCAACGTTTTAATATAAAATTCGTGCACGAAATTGAAAATCATCCCGAGCTGTACAATTACACATTAAAGAGCTACTCAAAAAAAAAAAAAAAATGTGACGGAAAAATCTTGGAGTGAAGAAGCCACAGAAGTTAAGCTCACAGGTCGGGATATTCGAGTATTATCAAAATAGTATAGAGTATAATAATTTATAAACCTATGTGAAAATTAAATTATTTTCTATTAATATAATTGATGCACGCGTACCCACAATAAATTCAAATATTTTAATTATGTAAATTGCATTAATAAGTAGTTAGTTAAAAACCTTGGTTCCGGGTACGTGTTCCCGCTTTCCCGGTTCATCGCTACTGGAATCACTACTAGACATTACGAAATACTAACAATACAAATATTAATATACTAATAATAAATAATGTACATAATATATTAATCAATACGAATAATAAATATTAATATACACGTATTGTACGAAAAACTGAAAAATACTATACTGTGCTGTCGAAATCGTGAGGCGATATTCTAATTTGGAATACCGTGTGTGAAGATAACTAGCAACTTAAGTGGCCTAGTCGCCCAGTCTCCTAGTATCTAGGCGATTACAGTTTCTTTTGAGTATCCCCGCGTGAGGAGGGCTGAACTGTTAATATCAACGATAATTTTTTTTTCCCCCCGGGCTTGTACAGTTCATAATCATGAACTCGAAAAGAGAACTATTTCATATTTAACATCGCACTCCCTATATATCAGCCAATACGAGCCACCTCATCGTATATATATATATTTGAATTAGGCATTTATGAACGAAAGTTTGATTATTTGATTCTAAAAATACTAATCGAGTTTCAACAATCAATTTCGATTACCAAGTTACATCTTGAAGTTGAAATTTTCGGTGAAATAAACGATTTAAAACATTATATGTCATATTGTTATTCTATTCAAATTTAGAACAACACGATAATCTCGATACTGTAGATCTGAAAATTGAATATAATATAAAATGTATTGGTATATTTCTCTAACTAAAATTCAATCTTCGTTTAAACCAACTCTCACTAATATTTTTTAGTAAGCAACAATGGGAATTTCTGTCTTTTGAACTGTGTAACTAGAATAATAATCATGTTTATCGTTTTTGTTGATATAATATTTTAGCATTTGGTATCAGTAGAAATTCCTAAACGCAAATATCTGTGAATACAATTGTTCAAATGTCAATAGTATAGAGAATAAATGAGTCACGCTCATGTAGATATTTCAACCACGAAGTTTTGTAATCGAATACGCAACATAAAAAAAAGGTATATTGACATAATCAAAGAGAAGGTAACATTTTTATAATGTAATTTATAATGAAGTATCATATGATACTGATTTATGATTTACAAATAGCATAGCAATGTTATACATATTTCTGACATAAAATTGTGAGTTTTGACGTTAGTCCCTTTATTATTCTCATGGAAAAATTCTAGTTGTTTACTCGCATCTTGTATACATTTAACTACACATGACTTGTGTAATATGGTGAATTCATCAGAATATTGAGATGAAAAAAATTGTTTTTAAGTGAAAATGTTATCAAAGTCAATATAATTTACTCATAAATTAAAACCACTTCACTAACAAAATATGTTCATTTAAAATTGTATAACTATTTATTTATCTTATATTTAGTTGTGGAAAAATTCATATTAAAATACTCACATTTTTCATAAATAATTAGGAATACATCTTTAGCATCACATTCAACTACACAGAACGTAATATCAACATTTAAATTGTATAATCTATTACGTTGGGTATTATAACTCCTAGGTTTTAACAATGATAAATTCTATATGGGATGTTAAATTAAAATTGAGTAACATTTCACACACAACAAATATAAAAAATATTATATGATAATACTTACTAGGTACTCTCCAAATGCTTTGGATTTCGTCTGGATAACGATTCACAGTTCATACATTTATTATTTGTACATACAGAAATATTATTCGACTAGATGAATTTGTTTTTATATGAATTTATTAATGCTATTACGATTATTATGTTCATATTACTTTGGACGATGACTTTTAGTGATTAATGAATTTTAGTATTAAAATAAAAATACGCAGCAAAGTAAACGCATACGCATCTCACAACACGCCTATTATTTGTAAATGTATATATTTACAAAAAAACATCTTCTTAATACCAATATGAGTCATTCATCAAGAAGCTTAAAGGGAAAGTAAGTGAAGATGTATTTATATTTTTGCGCTCCGTTGGTCAGTCATAATTTAAAGTATTTTTTAAAAAAATCTGAACGAAATTGAACGGAGTAGTGAAGTTTTAATAATTTCAAATATTACCACTACAATTGTCAAAAAATAAAAAAAATTATTTTCATTTTAACGCCGATATTTGTTTGCCTAAAATAAATACCACGTAAATACACATTTTAAATAACATTTAAATTGGTTCGAGTTTTGACAAATCAATTTACTTAATTTTTGGCCAGATAACATGATATTAATCAAGATTGCTTTATTAGTTTTTATGGGTTATTAAAAATAAATATATACATAATATAGTAATATCTTCAACATTTAATATTACAAAAACAAAAATCTTACCTATGCATTTCTCATAAGCTAAATTATATGGTATAAAACATAATAAAATGTTATACTTAAATTTGAAATTTTTAAAATTGTGCACAACAAATTATTAACTGGCGCAATTCTAATGGACATTTGCCAAAAGTGTATTGTATTTATATTATATTATTGTGTATAAATAATATAAACATTTATATTTGAAAAAAGATTATTTTCAAATTTTTAACGGTGAACATAATAAATTATTGTATTTGTCATATCTCGGTGAAACTTTAAGTATATTAAATGGCTATTTTTTTACAATTCCGCCGGTTACCCCCCGAAAAATAAATAGTTTGGCCAAATCTATTGTTGTATTATACTTGAAATAAAACAATTTTAAATCTTCGCCTTTAGATTATATATATATAATATGTAGAATATTTACTGGCAATCGTCTGTCCTAGAGTGAACGCGAAAATAATTGCAAATGTCAAACGGTTAATACTTTTAATAGAAACCATAATTGTTGTATTATTATTTAACAAGTTGAACTTGGTCTAGTTAAACTGGTACGTTTTGAGATTAAGTTTTTGGGCTGGTTTGACATGAAACTCGAATAAATATGGTCTTGGGTAAACAATAGCGAAACCGTATGTTTATTACACGCGCATCTGAATAAAAATCGTCGACTACAAAATTTTCGGCGTTTTGTGCATAGACAAAAAATTGATGATTTTTAATTCATAAGACGAATAATTCGTTTCGGTTTCAATAATAATATGGTTACCGAAATGTCGTATCAGAAATTCGAATTATCGGGTCTAGCCGTCAGAATCCACGAATTATTAAATTGTTATTATCAGTTACAACAATTGCGCATTTTTCGTTACATTTTAAACATTTATTTCACGTTTTTATCAAAATACATAATATATATTATTATCATTTACGCTTGATTCGGAAAATTTTGTTAAAAACCGTGTGAAACGTTACACGGCCAAGAAAGTTGGGTATTAATCACGTATTTTTTCCACGCTTACAATTCCGTATAACACGATAAAAATTAACTAAAACAATGGCCATAGCACATATTTCAAATAGATTGAAATTTCATACCGTGTTGTGCCATCTATCGACGAAAACTGTCGTTCATCAATTATATACAATTCTGATAACAGGTGAATCATCCTGTCGTCCGTTGTAGCCGTGTTGTTTTGATGTCCGATAAAATAGGTAAACGTCGATATCAAAAGGCCTCCCTCCACCAACCCACACGCGGTCAGTCGTGAACGTCAAGCAACGCGAATGATATCGCATGACCATAGACTTATAATATTGTAAGAAGTCTATGTGCTTGACAATCATTATTATCGAATAGTCTTATCGATTGTATCGATGCCGTCCCGCGTTAAGATAAAGAATAACGAATGACGAATATCATTGAGTTATCAACCGGACTTACGTTACCCGTAAAATTCATTCGCGATTTACGTGATTTCAACCGTTCACACCGTTTTCATTCGACTACGTTTTGTTATTGTACCGTTTTCTCCGTTCGTTCGTCGGGGTAGTCGGTTGAACTGCCTCCGTTGTGAACACGTTCGTCTGTCGACAACGATTTCGTTCGGTTCTCCGTCACGATGGATCCTTTCCAAGACTTGCGTATTTCCAACGACTGGCGACAGCTGTTCGACATAAAGGAACGACAACCGTGTCGCAAGTGTTCAAAGTCCAGGAAATACTTCTGCTATACGTGCTACACCTTGAACTCCGATCTAGAAAACAAAATCCCATCGCTTAAGGTCAGCAGTATAGGTCGTGCCCACTAACAGTAATCGTTTTAATATCGCTGTTCGTTTTATTAATACGTTTTATAGTTGCCGTTCAAAATCGACATCATCAAACATAGTCAGGAGATCGCGGGGAAGAGCACGGCCGTTCATGCTGCTCTCCTAGCGCCGCAAGACGTTACTATTTACATTTATCCCGACATACCGAAATACACTGAGAACGACAAGGTTAGCGTTTGAAAACAGTATTCGGCTCATCGCTATTGATCGTCGAACAAATTGTAATGCCCGTATTGTTTTATAAATTTATAAACCATAGTTTGCCTTGACGTTTTTTTTCTTTGGATGTTTTTGGGCAATTTATTCAATCCGTGTTAGAAATGTTAGCATATGAAAAAAAACCACTACAGATAGTTTTATCCAAGTATTTAAATAATCATACACTTGTCAAATATTTTATTCATAATTTAAAAAATTACACACATTTTCACCAATAACTATTGACTGGCACCTGGTAGCCGTCAATTCTAAATAGTGTCTTGGTCCAAACAGTTGTATTGCGCTTAAATTTTAAATCAACTGATCATATTCATTTTGATGACATAATTTATTTGCCTTACGATTAACATTACTATAATTTCAAATATATTTTATTTCAAAACTTACATCATTAATAATAGTCTATGGCAAAAAATTGTCTGTTTTTTTTTTTTTGATCCCCAAAAAAAATGTTTCAGGTTACAGTTATATTGTTAAGAAACCAAATTTTTACTTGTCATAACTTTATCTGTTTAATTTAATAGCAACAGCACATTTTTTAAATCGTTAATTGCATTATTTTATTATTTATTTGTAACAATTTGGTTAGGTTTAACTGAAATGAAAATATGTTATTATTTAATTTTTTTTTTTTAGGTGATTCTTATTTACCCTGGAAAATTGGCATCCACGTTAGACCAGTTTTATGATTCAAACAAAAAGTATGTAAATGATTAATTTTAAATTATCAATTTGTAATAAATGTAGATACATCCAACAATATATATTTACTACTACTACTATGTTCTATTAAAATAGTATAAATAAAAAAAATGAAATCTTATTGGAAATATATTAGTTATACTTAACTAATAAGTTAATTGGTTATTGTAAAATATGTCATTTTATAAACTATTTTTTATCATAATTTAAAACAATTTTATCTTCTCAAATCACCTATACAGTTGAATTAATTACATTCGTTTGAATATTCATCGACCATGTTCCATATTACACATCATAAGTTTGTCGACTACATAATAATGTATGTACATTTGGTGCTAAAATTTCCATATATCAGATTATACAGCTACACAAATTTCATTTGTAATTTTTTTATTTCTTATTTTATAGTCGTATTTGTATAACATTTTAACAGGCGAATACAGAACGAAACTACAAAATTAAGCAGGCCAATCACGCACGCATTATTTATTGATAGCACTTGGAATCAAACAAGCAGTATTTTAAAAAACCCTATGATATCAAGTAAGGTATTTTACTCGTATTTTATTTTTATTGATATAAAATATAAATAACATTTTTGTGTGTGTTTAGAACTTCCATATGTGAAATTAAAGATAAGATTGTCTCAATTTTGGAGACATCAAAAAGGCAGTCCCAGATGGTTCTTGGCGACCATCGAAGCAATTCATCAGTTGCTAGTTGAATACATAGAAATCGAAAATCAATCTAACGAAGAGAATTATGACAATCTATTATACTTTTTTAGATTTATGTACGATCAAATCCATTAGTTTTATGAATACGATAAACTCATGTCTTACAAAAGACCAATAAATGTATAAAAACATGTTTATTGTGCAATTAAATTATTTTTTTACCATAACTAAAAATCTAAAACATTAAAAAAGAATGGCATATGCTACATTTAGAGTATTAAATTACATCATATTAAGTATAACAATTTAAGAACTATTTTCATTGGCTAATAAAATAATAGTAATTGTTATTAGATACATTTTAAAATAGTGTAAATTTATTTATTGAATAATCTCTTCAAATAAAATATACATAACATGTTTTTACTGCTATTACACATATTTATAAAAACTATTGAATTAAAGTTTTAAATTTTAAATAAATTAAAAGTCAAATTACAAAGTAGAACTAGAACTACAATTTTATTGTAATAATGACTAGTATTTTGTTCACTGATCAAAATTCACAAAAACTTAAAAGTGCTTAATATACTATGTACATTGTACGACAAAAATACATTTTTATTCTTAAAAAATTACTCAAATAATATTTTACACACACACCACAATATTTTGCTTTTATTATTATTATCATCAAAGGAGGGAAAAATACAATACTTATAGAAGTACAATGAGGAACTAGGAAGTTGATAATATTAAAAAGTATTGATTCTAAATACTTTTTAACATTTTAATAATTATCGTTGAATAAACATGTTTGTAGTTTAATTATCATTGGTAAATGTGTACACTGAATACATGTAGATGATTATAATTGAATTTAAATTATAATTATTGTAAGCAGTGGTATAGTGGAATGCGTACACCTTAATCTCTTGAAATTCTAAAATGCATATAGGCAAAAAATAAAACATTTTCCTCGTTAAAACAATTACATTAATATAATTTATAATATGTATTATTTAAGATAACTTTGTTTATGATTATAAATCACAAAACAAATAAATATCTTACAAGTATAAAAACAAAAATAGTATTGAATATTGATAATAAATACATTGTCTGTTTTAACTGCGGTGTGTGAGTGTGTATTCGGTTTGACGAACATAATTTGTTCAGATATTAGAAAGTAACAATTAAAAATGTACATTCCGAACCTTATGTGGGTTTCGTATCTTAGTATATTGAACCGCACGACATATGTTAAAAGTAGGCTGTTCCGGTATAGATCCGCTGCTGATGATAATCGTTCGAGAACAGTTTACTCGTTAGGGGTAACTAATTTTGGATATTGTGTGATCATAAACTGTGCTGTTAAATTCGCCACAAGTAATTGAAATGAAGACGTGTATTTATTTAAAATATAAATTTTGTGGTACTATAAAAATAAACACTTTGATGTATTTATGTCACATTGACAATTGGCAGATGGGAGAAATGAAGCCTATTATTTAATTGCGGAATCAAAGCGTATGTCTAAAACATTTATTGACTACACCGCCCGATTGCAAGTGTCGTTTTTAATTGTCTGGAATATCTAAACACGCGATATTTGTATCGATTATCATAGACAAAATAATTCAGATGATTATTGACGTCAATGAATTATGAATGTCCGATGTTTTGATTTATTGACTATTAGAACAGGGAATGCTTATGGACTCAATGATTCAAAACGACTGATTGTAACCACATATACAGTGGTAACGTGTCTGAACCGTACGCACGATAACACGCGGACGGGTGTTGTTGTGGCCTCCGCGAATCGAATCCGAGCGACCAGTTCGCGCGGGATGGAACGAGCCGAACACACGGGCCGGCTCGTCCCCGGACACGGTCAAACGCTTCGCAGCCGAAACGCGTCGTCGTCTTCCTCCACCGTACACGAGGCCGGTCCGGTTCGAGTGCCGGTCGAAACAGCCGTGTCCCGTCAACAGCCGAACAAGCCGAAACGTCGTCTACGTACTGCTCGTCGAGGATCAGCAGCAATTGTTGTCCAGTCGCGCTCGCCGCCGTCGGGAGCCATCGTTGTCGGACGACGCGTCGTTCGCCGGCCTCCGGTGTCCGAAGCCTACTAAACCGTACACCGTCTCTCGGCGTCTCGAGACGCCGTTCGAAGGGTCGGTCAGACGACTTGGCGCCGATTGAGACCGAGCTCGACCCGTGACCATACCGCTGCCGGGGTGGTCCGTGCAGGGAGCTACACGGTGAACCGCGGTTACAGTTCGTGCACGCGTCATCAGTTGCTTCGACGTTACTACTATAGTCTCTGGATACAGAGGCTACGGCGTGACTTTTACAGCTCCAAGTCCGACGCGCCCTTCGGCGTGATGTTTAATACTACCTAAAGGCTAGAACGAACGTATGTCTCAATTCCAAATAAAACAATATTCGCGATTAATTTACTTCTTACAAATATATAAATTTAAAAAAATAAGTCGCTCAAAACACGTACTTCAATACAATTCATCTGAAGGCGTTAAACTAAAAAAATTACAAACACTGATGCGCTCTAGACGAGTCGCGCAATTACGATTCGCATGTTTACCATTCAAATAAATATACCAAATTTTGTGTGCTCTATAAATAAATGTTACGGTCACGTCGGTCCGGTTTAAATATGGTTAAGTCGACCGTGTAAGAATGTGATGGCGTTGGATTTTGTACTAATAAGTGTGGAAAAATTACGTAGGTATTATCCCACTATGATATACGTAGATTATACGGGTTTTCTTTATTTATGTTGATGATAACATTGCGATTATTCCGTTGTTGTCTCTCAAAGACATCCTAACGTGATTAATACGAATTTACTTAGCTGCGTAAAGTTTCAAATTTTTAACAAAATTTTTCTGAATGATAATATATACATTATATATTTTGATAAAACGTAAAAAATGTATTTAAATGTAACGAAAAATTTACAACTATTGTAATTAATAAAAACAATTTATTAATTGGTGGATTCTGACGGTTGGACCCGATAATTCAAATTACTGATATGACATTTCGGAAACTATATTATTGAAACCGAAATGAATTTATTAAATAAATACGAAATATTCGTCTTATGAATAATCGTCAATTTCTTATAATGCATCAAATTGTTCGTTTAAGCAAAAAACGCCAATAGTTTTGTCGTTTACGATATTTATTCAGATGTGCGAGTAATAACGTACCGTATTTCTATTATTTAACCAAGATCGAATTTATTCAAGTTTCGTATGACATAAAACCAGCCCGATTATGCGGTTGAATCTTAAAACGTAGTAGTTTAATTCATCCAAGTTCGACTTATTTAGGAATAAAACAACAATTATGGTTTCTATTAAAAGTATTAACGTTTTATCATTTACAATTATTTTCGCGTTCACTCTGGGACAGACGGTTGCCAGTAAGTATTCTACATATTATATATATATATATAATCTTAAGGCGAAGGTTAAAAATTGTTTTATTTCAAGTATAATGCAACAATAGGTTTAGCTAAACACTATTTATTTTTAGAAGGTTAACTCATAAGATGGTAATAAAATAGCCATATAATATACACAACGTTGCACGGAAATATAACGAATATAATAATTTATTACGTTCCCCGTTAAAAACTTGGAAATATTCATTTTTTTCAAATGTAAATATTTAAATTATTTATACACAATAATATAATATATATACAATACACTTTTGGCAAATGTCGATTAGAATTGCACCAGTTAATAATTTGTTGTACACAATTTTAAAAATTTTAAATTTAAGTATAATATTTTAATAATATGTTTTCTACTATGTAATTTAGCTTATAAACAATGCATGTGTAAGATTTTTGTTTTTATTATAAAATGTTGAAGTATTAATATATTATATAAATGTTTGTTTATAATAACCCATAAAAACTAACAAGGCAATATTGCTTAATTATTAATTAATATCATGTTGTCTGGCCAAAAATTAAGTAAATTGATTTGTCAAAACTCGACCAATTTAAACATTATTTAAGATGAGTACTTATATGATAGTTATCTTAGGCAAACAAATATCGGCGTTAAAATGAAATTTAATTTTTTTTTTTTGACAATTGTAGTAATATTTGAAATGTTTAAACCATTAATATTCCGTCAATTTTGTTCAAATTTGTTTGAAAAATACAAAAGGTACTTGTTCAAATTATGACTGGTCAACAGAGCGCCAAATTTATATACATTTTTACTTTAGCTTACTTAAAGGTACTTTTAAGCTTCTTGACAAGCAACTCGTGTTGATATTAATAAGATTTTTTTTTGTAAATTTATACATTTCCAAATAATGGGCATGTTGTGTGATGCTTATGTATTTACTTTATTACGTATTTTTATTTTAATACTAAAATTCATTAATCACTAAAAGTCATTGTCAAAAGTAATATGAATATAATAATCTTAATAACATTAATAAATTCATATAAAAACAAAATTATGTAGGCAAATATTATTTTTGTATATACGAATAATAAATATATGATCTGTGAACCTTTATTCAGACGATATCCATGGAATTGGGTATATACCAAGTAAGTATTATCATATATTATTTTTTAATATTTGCCATGTGTTGTATATTACTCAATTTGAATTTAATTTACGATATATGATTTACTATTATCATAGTCTTACCTTTTTTTGGATAAATATCTTAAAATCAAGGAATTATAATACCCAACGTAATAGATTATATTACTTTAATGTTGATATTTTGTTCTCTGTAGTTCAATCTTCTGTTAAAGATGCATTCCTAAATATTTATGATAACTGTGAGTATTTTAGTATGAATCCTTCCATAGATCAATATAAGTAAATAATAAATAGTTATACAATTTTAAATGAACATATTTTTGTTAATGACAGTGGGTTGACTTATGGGATAAATTTCATTGGTTTTGGTAACATTTTCACTTGAAAACAATTTTCTTCATCTCAATTATCTGATGAATTCACCATATTATCTTGACATGTGGGTCATGTGTAGTTAAATTTATACAAGATGCGGGAAACTAACTGTAATTTTCCCATGAGAAGAATAAAGGATATTTTTATTCGTGTAAGGCAACTATTTAAATAACAACTTAAGTTATAAATAACAATAAATACTAAGAATTACAACAAAAAGAATAACATAAATAAATAGTAACGCTAGTAGTATTGTGAGTAATCTATAATACTGTATAAGTAATGTAATATAAATCACAGTATGTTTTGGTAATATCATGGTCGGTTGGTTATAAAATCACACAGTCTTCGCCCAGTATTGGGCTACACCAATGGCCTCTTGATTCGCCTGTATAAGGTCCTTTACGGAATAAGTGCGTGTGGTCTCTAGGCAGCTAAGTAAGTGGGCAATGTTTTGTTCATGGCTACATGAACAAGTCGTATTTTCTTCACCTTGTAGTCTCCACTTCTTCATATTGACTTTACAGTGTCATACACCAGTTTTAAGTCTGTTCAGAGACTTCCTAATCTGGCATTTGTTTTCATAACCAAGTGGTAGGGTTTTCTTTGGTTGTAGCCATTGGGTTTCGAAATTAGTTTGCTTTTCCCATTTGTCGAGTGTAGACTCACTTGGAGTTTTATTTAGCTTAACAGTTTCTTTTAAAAAACTATTACGTGGCTTGAGCTGGTTTTTTGGGATTACAGATCCACGCATACTGTAGATATTGTAAGATCTACAGTATCGAAATTCTTTGTGTTGTTATAAATTTCAATAGAATAATATGACATAAAATGTTTGAAATCTTTTATTTCACCCGAATTTTCAACTTCGAAGAATTAATTATTATTAGTATAATTATAGAAATATATATATAGAATAATTATTTGTGACTATTGATTGTTAAAATTCAATTAGTATTCTAATCAAATAATCAAATTTTCATTTAAAATTTAAAATTAATATTTAATATATATATATATATATATGCGATGAGATAGCTCATATTGGGTGATATAAGAGGTTCGATTTTAAATATGAAATAGTCCTCTTATTAAGTTAAAACAAGTACCTAAAATGGCAAATCATTTAGTAGCGACAGTTCAATCTGCCTATCGCATGACCGGAAATAATGCTCTACGTGCTTATGAACCGATGGCTAGGAGGGGTAAACATTATTGTTGATATTAACAGTTCGACTTACATGTGTTATTATTTTACTTGATCCGATTTTCATATATACAGACTGTATAGGAAATGAGTTTCATTCGTTAGTTGGTTATACTTTGTAGGATATATTATATTATATATATTTTAATATTTTGGACTTAACCTATTTTACTCGGTAAATAATACTAAAGACCAAAATTTCGCACATCATTTTGGATTTGATCTTTGAAAATGAATTTAAAAATAAAATTATAGATTTTTCTTTATTATAGTTTCATATAAGGGAAGCGGTTTTACTTTAAACACATAAATAGTATATAAAGATACTAGGAATAATTCAGATTTTGGAAATACAATAATTAATGAAAATGTATGAAATCAATAAAATATTATATATGCATCCTTTCCATAAACATAATTCGCATTATTCACATAATAGTTTCTGGATTTAAAAAAAAAATACAAATTTTTTTTTGTGAAAGTTTTGTCATTTTTTTTTTAGACAGTGAATACTTATTTGATTATCGTAACAGCGCACGTAATTATTTTCATATTAATAATAACATTTTCACAAAGTTGTTAGGTTAATTAAGTACTAAAATTATTCGTTATACAGTGAATATGAGGTACTTGTTTTTATATTTGATCATTGACTAATCTGATTATTAGTAATTTAATCGTAGACTAGAATATGTAGATTAAATGCAATGTTAATAAAAACAATTATGTTTTATAGCTTTCTTATTTGAATATATCAATCACGTCTTAGATACAGTAATGACTAGTATGTAATATTTTAGCACATGATAATTTAATTCTCTAATTTTAAACTATGTGATATTATCGTATACAAATGAAATATATTGAAATAAAATCATCTAATGTTTAGATTTCGTTGAAGGCACAATTCTAAAACCACTAGATTGGTGTGTAAATACAATACAAGGTTGGTATTCAATATTGATTAATGTGTTCAGATGTATTAGATTAAAGTATAAAGAGTGTATTATTACTTCATCACTTTTATAAGTCTTTTATAACTAAAAATTGTTGACATAAGTCAAATGTAGGTGATGAAATGTGTAATTGTTAAACGATCGAAACTAAAACATAATCGAATAACTTATACACAGAATTTCCTTACCAAAACAAATATTATAAAAATATTGTTTTCTTTAAATATAAAATATACACATCAACAAGTTAAACTGAATGATTCAGAAATTTGATTATCTGTAATCCGGAGATTTCTAATTTTAAAACATGTTAGAAGAAAATGGGTTTCCTTTAATGTGTTTTAAGTTTTTGTTTAGGGATAAAATGATAATAAAAATATCCAAGGGTAGATCGTGAAAATCGTTACTATAAACCAATCATATAGCATATATAATAAATCAAATAATACGTCTTACTTTCTATTGCATTTGAGAACAATTTGCAATTTATTTTCACATAATTTTATGTATGTGATAATTATGATACCTATATTATTCTTAGGAAATCCGGAAACTACTACAGAAGACATCTACATAAGACAATGTAATGGTAAGATTACAGCTGACTTGGTATAATATATTTAATAGTCTTGAAATTTTAAAGACCTTACATATTCATATTAATAAATATTTATTTAATAAAATCACTATACTCATATTTAAAATATAGACGATTAGAATAATATAGTAATATTGTGATATCTTAATATTAAATAGGCGCCGTTACAATTAGATTATGAATATTGGATAAGCAATTATCGGAATGTTGTGGACGCATATAGTTAATGATTATTAGACTATAATAAATAAGTGTATGGTGGTAATTTAATTACTATCCAGTAGTTCATGTATATATCAATAATTTTAATAAACATTAACATTTAATGCGCGTCAAATTATGAATATGAATTAATTATTCCTGATCAAAAAAATAAATACATTATTATTATTGCAGGAATAAATTAATAATTTAATGTTGAACAATTGTTTTGTTATTATATGAGCATAATGTAGCAAACATATATTCAAAAATGAAAAAATGAAATGTATTAATTGAAATTTTAATATTATGTTTGATTACAAATTACAAATATCTTTTTCTATGCAATGTTGGAAACGAGAAATATAAAGTTCAATTTTTTTATTTTATTACTCGTAATTTGGTTCACATTATGTTGATAAGCTAATACATTTTTGCACACCTCAACAGTCTAAAATTGTACATTAAATCACCGTTTCTGAAACACTTAATACCGTAATTGTTCTTCACTGAACCACTTTTTGAAAATATATAACTTATAGCAAAGAAAAGATAAATCAAATCTATGGAATTCAACATTTATTTAATTTAAATTTATTTCGATTACTTATTTCTCTACATGATTTGTTGGAAGAAGATTTCGAGTACTCTTTTTTATTTACTTTAAAAAATCCACTATACGGATTTTTATTTTATTTTAAACGTATGATATTATAATAATATATAAAAAAATCCTACTAGAATAAATCGAACATAGTTATTAGAATATAAATATAACTTAAAATGTTAACTTATAAAATGTTAATTTTAGGTACAGATATTTAAAAATTATAATTTAAAATTTTTACATGTAACTTGACTTTAAAAAAATAGAAAAATAAATTTTTGAACAGTCAAATTATAATATTTTCTAGAAATGCTTAATAATTCATCTTTTGAGCGTAAGTTATTCGATTATAAATAAAAATAAAAATTTGAAGGACAATTATTAGTTAATAATATTATAAATGGCTTATCTGAATAAAATTAGTATACTTATAGACAATTGGTTTCATTGTATTGATAGAATTTTTAAACAAATTTCTTTTAGCTGATACTACTTCACGGAATGCTTTGTCAAAGACTTTTAAGGAATTAAGTTAGTAAATTTTATTATTGAGTTTTTTTCCAAAATAAATTATTTTAAAATTAAAATCAATAATTTATACTGCTATGGAAAATACTAATTTTAAACTGGTTAAACATAACAGAATATGTAAGAATATTGATGTTATTATATTTTTCGATAAAATAAAATAAATTAAAATTTTTGAATTTATGAAATTAATTGAAAATTATTACTAGTATTGTTGAAAACACCATTTAGCAAAATATATTCTAATTACAGTAAATTGTACTTAATTAGATATTAATTCTCTAACATTAATCGTAAATTAATTATAAGGTTAATTGATAATTTAGACATTTTAATTTGTAAATTATAAATTGTATAATGTTAATGTGAACATCACACATTTCAATGACTCAAATACTAATGTAACTCTACTAAAATTGCAATGCACTTTTGTTAGTTCATTAATTTTGTCCTCTTTAAATCATATAGATATCTCCTTATTAGAAAAGGGTAAATTAAATTTTTTTTAAATATTGATTTGAAAATGTACTAATGGGTTTTGAATAGTATAAGAAAATATTTCCTGAGTAACAAATTACCAAATGAGATAAAATTTATGTTAAGAATACCACGACTTCATTGAAATACATGGATGAATAAAAACCAACTTTTGATATTGATAAAAACAGATTTTATATGAAATATAGTGTTTAAAAGTGCATATTTCTCGTTATTATTTTATACGCACTAAACTAATTTGATTAAACGTTCCTTAATTCTATGTTTACATCGATCTCGTTGTTCGATATGAACATTGAAAACAGTTTTAAAATTCATAAATTTCAATGTGTTTAAAGTTTTTTATTAATCTAAGCAATGTTATTCAACAAATTAAAAATATAAACATGGTTAATACATGTAGTTGACAAATTATAGAAATAATTTATTAATTATTCAAATTTATCAAATATATTGATATATTTCAATTTTTTGACGAAATAAAAATAATTAATATTTTTGGATTGTACGAAATCAATTGAGAGTTAATAGTAGGATTAATAAAAACACAATTTATCAAATTGTATTCTATTTATATCGAAGTGTACTTAATTAGAAATTATATCTCTAACATTAATCGTAAATTAATTAATAATTTAAATTGATAATTTACACATTTTTATTTGTACACTATAAATTGTATAAAGAATATATGAACTTTAAACACTTCAATTTCTCTAATACTATTGTAAATCTGCTTAAATTCCAATTACTTTATTTATTTCATTAATTTTGTCCTTTTTAATACCATATAGGTATCATCTTACTAGAGAATGGTAAATTAAATTTATTTTTAAATATTGATTTGAATATGTACTAGTGGAATTTGAATTGTAGTAACAAATTACCGAATGAGATAAAATTTATATTAAGAATACCACGAATTCTATCAAATCCATAGATGAATAAAAACCAACTTTTAAATATTGATAAAAGCAGATTACATATGAAATAAAGTGATTAAAAGTGCTTATTTGCCGTTATTGTCTTATACGCGAAGAAATTAATTTGCTTAAACTTTCCTTAATTTCAATGTATATGTCGATCTCGTTGTTCGATATAAACACTAAAAATAGATTTGAATACGTTCATTTCACCATGATTAAGATTTTCCATTGATCTCACTAAATATGTAGACTGATATTTTTAAATATATCAATGAATACTTGAAAAAAGTATTTGAAAAAATGCATCCTATTAACAGCAAAATATACTTAATTAGAAGTTAAATCGTTATCATTATTCGTAAATTTATAATTTAGACATATTAATTTATACACTTTAAAGTAATTAATATAAAGATGTAAGGAATATCTTTCATTTCAATGAATCTAACACCTATGTAAATCTATTTAAATTGCAATGTACTTTATAATGTTTTTTAATTTTTTTTATTGAATGTCAAATAGATGTCAACTTCGTAAAAATTCGTAAGTTTTTTAAAATTAATAATATTTATTTTTAAATTTAAATATGAAGAAGTTTTATTAGGTATTTGAATTTGATACTAAATTATTTGGTGAATATTAAATTACCGAATGACATAAAATGTATGTATAGAATACATATAATAGATTTCTTTTAATTTATTAATATATACAAATCTACTGTCATTTAGATATTGATCAAAGCATGTTACATATAAAATAAAGTGATTCAATTTGTTGATTTGTCGTCATTGTCTTATATGTGCAAAACGAATTTGCTTAAATGTTTCTTAATTCCAGTGTATCCATTGAAATATAGTTGTGTGAAATAAATATCGAAAACGATTCAATTCGTCAACTTGACGACGATCACTCCATTCTTATTTCTTCTTCATTCTTATTGAGTGTCAAATAGAACTCAAATACGCAACGATTAGTAAGATATGTTTATTTTAAAATTATGATTTGAATAAATTGTATTGGGTCATGGTTTTGATACAAAATGATTTGGTGATTAACAGAATACTCACTCAGATAAAATTTATGTAAAGAACATCATAATTTTTTTTAAATATATAAATAAATAAAAATTAACTATCATTTAAATATTAATAAAAACATGTTACATATGAAATAAGATGATTAAATGTGTAGATAATCCGTCAATATCTTATACGCGCAAAACGAATTTGATTAGACTTTCCCTATTCCAGAGTATCTACATAAATGTAGTGTGACATGAATACTGAAAAAGATTTAAATTTGTCGACTTAACTACGTTTACTCTAGCTTTGGTCATCCGGATATAAGCTAGCTGAACATTGTAGGCATTTTCGAGCGTTTGTAGCCGCCATACGCTTAATTTTTATACGGACTTCTAAAAATTATGCGAGTTGTCTCGTTTGCATACTTTTAAAAAGCACCCAAGAAGCTACAATAACGTTCAGGTAGATTTGAGAATGTTCTCGCATTATTAACAAGACACTGTACTTTGTACTATCTTAATAACAATGAAAAAACGTGGAAACATCGAATTAAAACGTATAATTCACGACATGTTTATGACAAAACATTTATAATCCTAACTAAGTCTATGGATTAGTCGAAATGAGATTTAGTGATGTATCTATATAGTTAGTTATCGCCTCGACTCTATATTTTATTACTATTTCCAATTTTATCTATAAAATTGCAATTTTTAAACGTCATTGATTACAAGAAATTTTGTAATTTTAAAATTGCACACATTTAGTGAATTATTAAGATATGTATTATTTAATAGGGCATAGTTTAAAATTATATTTATTGTATAATATCACATTTAATTAAAAACAACAATACTTAATTATATATATATGCTTTTAGTAATCAAACATGCATACTATAATTACGTGAGACAGTGCATAAATGAAAATAGAATTAGTACGTATTTTAATTTGACACAGATATTACAAATGAAAAAATAAACTATTAGTTATTCTTAAAGGCAATTCAAGAGCAATATTTTTGATTGACAATTTTCCAATGTTATAACATATTCATACAAGCGTACTAAATTTTAAATTTTGTGTAATTTGCATTGCCAATGTGTGTTGTTAAAATAATTTGTTTTTAGATATCGATGGAATACTATCACCAATTGATTTTTGTAAAGGAAAAATAAATCATGTACATCAACGCAAAAGAAAAAATAATAACCCTTCGGGCGAAAGTTCATTACAAGTACCAAGACTTCATGAATAATGGTGATTGTGTAAACATTTATACATATTTAATAAAAAGTAATTAATTCTAATTAAAAATTATAAAATATGTTACTTTACGGATTTCCCATAAAGCTTAATATTGTTATTAATTTTTTTTTTTTAGTTGTATTGTTAAATTTTAAATGAAAGCTACGTATTAGTTGTTGTGTGAATAATATAATTAGCTTGTAGATATGTGTTTTTAAGTAAGCATGTCATAAACTAATAAAAATATTTATTAGTCATAGTACGTGTTTTTATGTTTTACAATTTTCATTTAGTTACAAACTTGTTTACAACTATTGCAAATATTGTATAGGAGCCTGCTGTATATTTATTTATATATATTTTAGTGTTTGGCAAGGTCGTAACTATTATTTTTTTAGGTAATTATAATTTTATAATATATCGTAAATTTATATATAAATAAATGATTAAAAAGCGAATAATTCTTTAGTCGTTAAATAAGCGAAATGAAAACAATAGCACGAACATTAGTATTTTAATAAATATGACACTGGATATCGAAAAATGATTATTATACGAAAAATGGATATTTAACGGCATTATAACTGTACCGCTGAATGTTAATATGCATATGGGAATGAGAATAAAACGGATACGTGGGTCGTGTTCTTCCTCGAAACATTGTATTGTAATAATTTATAATACGTATTATTTTAAATAAATCATATATATATATAAATATAAATAATATATATATATATATATATATATATTTTGTACACTGTTCTCAATTTCTCCATCAGGTGAATGTTCAATCATATGGAAATCAATATGAAAACTATAATGTCCTTCTTTAGATTCTGCCTTGGACACATATTATCCTTGAACGACTCCTCGTCATGTCTGAGACATATTGAAGAGGCCATATGTGACATAAGTCATATACTGGTTTGTATGTTCTTCTTTATGTGACCTACAATTTAGGTTAGTTAATACAACGTACGAAGTTCAGCTTTGGACACCGTCAATGCCACACGTGCTTACTATCGCGGTCTGTTTTCGCGATTATCAAGTCATTAGTTTTAAATTCGTCGGTAATATATAGAAATATTTTACGAAATAGTCTCAATATTTTCTTATAATACAACACACAACAACTCACCACGATGGCCTACAAGGCCACAAAACTCTCTTATTCAAAACGTTCATGTACAATTTCAACTAATAAATTTAATTTATCTAAACCTATATCCAATGTAAGAAACACAAATACTCCAATTCAGTCCAATAACATTTCTAACACTCAAGTCAATTCACAAACCCAATCTACAAACTCCAACACCAACATTAAACAAAATAATGAAAATAATACGAAAAATACTTTTACCGAAACAACAGCTAATTTTTCTTTTCCCAAAAAAGATCAGTCTATTATTTTCACACCAACGATGGTATTTCACAAATTGATTACATTCAGTTCTAAGTTCAATTACAAATTCATCAATCATCATATTTCATCCAGAATATCAAATAATCGCTATAATCAATCTAAATCCAATAACTATTATAAATAACTACCATATAACTATCAGAAAACTTGAACACCAATCAAAACGAATAATTTTGAATTATATCACATTCAAATATCACTGAAGCATTAACCAATATTGGAATTAATATACTTACACCAATTACCTTTCTTAATATGTAATATATGTCATATCACCATCACAAAAACATATTTTTGAACAATGTTCAAAATATGAACCGATAAGCGTAACCCTCAACCTCCCAAAAAATATCTAAGATATTAAAAAAAAAAAATTAAAATCTAACAATGCACATTTCATCATAACTTGTAAATATTTTTAAGTATCATTAATTTGTATGTAAAACTTTTTGTATTTAACTGTTGGCTAATAACCTCTGCTGTTGAAGTCTTTTAATTTAATAAAAAAAAAAATAACTTCTGGTTATGGCTTACGGTGTAAACTATGGTTTTTCTATTGTTTACTCAAAACCACATTTATTTGATTTTTATATGACGTAAAACCAGCCTGAAGACGCTGTTAAATCGTAAAACGTAACAGTTTAACTAAACCAAGTTCAACTTGTTTAATAATAATACAACAATTATGGTGTCTATTAAAAGTATTAACGGTTTAACATTTGCAATTATTTTCGTGTCCACTCTGAGACAGACAATTGCCAGTAAATATTCAACATATTATATACATAATCTTCAGACGAAGGTTAAAAATAGTTTTATTTCAAATTTAATATAACAATAGGTTTGGCTAAGTACTATATATTTTTCGTAGGTTAACTCGTGGGATTTTAATAAAATAGCCATATAATATACACAACGTTGCACGGAAATATGACAAATATAAAAATGTATTATGTTCCTCGTTCAAAATTTGAAAAGAATCTTTTTTTCAAATATAAATATTTATATTATTTATACACAATAATATAATATATATATATTATATATATACAATACATTTTTAGCAAATATCCATTAGAATTGCACCAGTTAATAATTTGTTGTACAAAATTTTAATGTTTTTTAATTTTAGTACAATATTTCAATAATATGTTTTCATCCATTAAATTTAGCTTATGAGCAATGCATTTGTAAGATTTTTTTTAAGTTATCAATTGTTGAAGATAGTGCTTTATTATGTATATATTTATTTATAATAATTTATAAAAACTAACATGGCAATTTTGATTAATTTAATGTTGTCTGACCAAAAATTAAATAAATTAATTAGTCATAACTCGAACCAATTTAAAAATTATTTAGATGTGTATTTATATGATATTTATTTTAGGCAAACAAATATCGGCGTTAGAATGAAATTAAGATTTTTTTGACAATTATAGTCTAAAACTTGAAATTTTTAACCTTCAATACTCCGTCATATTTGTTTGAAAAATACAAATGACACTTCTCCACAATGAATTAAATGAAGTATTTTCTTTTTCTACAAAACGTTTTCCCAACAATGATTTCCAACTACCAAAAAACCCAATCAAACGTGTTTATTTCAGTCTCCCAATTCTCCGACGCTTCATCAGAATAAAAAAATTCCTATTTTTTCTCAACTAATAAATTTCAACCTTTCTTTGCTGTTGATGCCTTTCAAATAGTCAACATTAATGATGATATTAGTAAAAATAATATCATAAATGCGAGCAGTTCGGCATCCAATCGAGCTATAGACCAGCCCCAATGACGACGTTCCGCTCCGCGACCGTCGGGAGCAGCGCCCGATTTTGACGTGGTCCTATGGTAGGAGTACGAGAACGTAAATGATGGCGATCACTCAGGTTCTTGAAGTTTGACGTTAAATAAAAATATCTTGGTCTAATTCTTGACAGAAGACTAATATTACCCCCCCCTACGTTCACTTCAGAAAACTAGCCGTAAATCAGCGCCTCAGAGACCTTTAAACACTACTCAGCAAATATGCAAAATCTAACTTACATTTAAAAACTTATAATATATAAATCTCTCATTAAACCTATGTGGTCTTACAGCATAGAACTGTGGGGAGCCGCAAAAATCTCAAACATTAATAAAATTCAAACTCTCCAATCTAAGATTTTACGCTGTATTCTTGCTTAACGCTCCTCCATACATCTCTAATGAAACAATACATAATGACCTCCATCATTTCACAGTTAAGTAAACAGCTAAATTTCAGTATGAAAACTTCTATAAAAAACTTCAAAGCCATTCAAATCCAATCATAAAGCATTTCTTCTTTCTCTCACTTTCCCTGAAAACCCCAATCGCTGCTTGAAAAGATCGTGGTGCAGAAATCTTTTCCACCAGTCATAGAGTATTCATATATCGTTATATTTATAAATATTATATATATATATATATATATATACTTATAGGTATTAACTAATAAATACCCAAAGCCATAAAAAAAAGTCAATAGGAGTGCCGGTAATGGCTGCCTTCTTCTCAAGACACTAACATCATTTTATTTTTGTTTAATTTTAATTTTATATGTATCACAATTACTTATTGTGCTATCATCATAGATTATAATTATTTTTTCTAATAATTAAAAAGTATTTAAGAATAATAAATGTATGTACTGTGAATCGTTATCTAGACGATATCCAAGAAATTGGGAACATACCTAGTAAGTATAATTATTTATTATTTTGTTTATATTTGTAATGTGTAGAATGTTACGCGATTTGAATTTAACTTACAATATACAATTTACTATTATCATAATCTTACCATATTTTGAATAAATATCCTAAAACCAAGGAATTATAATACCCAACGAATAGATTATATATTTTAAATGTTGATATTACGTTCTGTGTAGTTCAGTTTAGTGTTAAAGATGCATTCTTATTTGTTTATGATAACTGTGAGTATTTTAATATGAATTTTTCCACAACTTAACATAAGATAAATAAATAGTAATACAATTTTAAATGAACATATTTTATTGATGAAGTTGACTTATGAGTAAATTACATTAGCGTTGATAACATTTTCACTTGAAAACAATTTCCTCCATCTCAATATGCTGATGAATTCACTATATTACACTAGTCATGTGTAATTAAATTTATACAAGATGTGGGAATAGAACTGGAATTTTCCCATAAGAGTAATAAAGGGTACTTATGTCAAAACATTAAACATTAAAAGCTTGATGTGTGGAGATTAGCTCTTGAAGGAAAGGGCTCAAGAATTAGTAGAAGACAAAGTATATAGAGTATGATTTTGATGAAAGAGAACAAGTCAATAAAACGAGGAGTGTAATGACAATAAGCATGGATAAGGTAAGTATGGTTGAAAGTTTTAAGTATTTAGGGTCCTTTGTACAAAAGAACGGCGGTTTTTACGAAGATGTGAAACATAAGATTAAGTGCGTGTGGATTAGAAGTGGATAGAAGAGTCTGATGTTTTGTGCAATAAGAGAATTCCAATGAAACTAAAAGGTAAGTTCTATAAGAGTGTAATGAAATCAACTATGTTACATGGTTCGGAGTTTTGGGTGGTTGAATAGACAATAGAGCAAATAATGAGTGTAGCAAAGATGAAAATGCATAGATGGATGAGTGGAGTGAAAAGAGAAGTTTGGATAAGGAATGAATATGTAAGAGTAAGTATAGAAGTAGCGTCGATCGTGGATAAGATGAAAGAGAACAGACTTAAATAGTTTGGTTATGTTATAAGGAGAAAAAATTGAGAAGCTCTAAGAACGGTTATGAAAATGAACGATGAAGGAAAAAGAGGAAGAAGAAAACCAAGGAAGAGGTGGTTTGATGCGATTGGGTGTGGTATGAAGACTGCTAGAGAGTGCATAGATGATGTGGGAGATCGTGTCAAATGGTGGTTTAGAGCACAAGTAACCGACCCCAAATAGTTGGGGTAGAGGGAGGGAGGATAAGAAGAGAATCATAAAACATACAATTTTATGTCAAAAGTATGTATGACATTGCTATGCTATTTATTAATCATAAATCAGTACCATTATGACATTTCCTTATAAATTACATTATGTTATCTTTCTTAATAATTACGTTAATATGCCTTGTATTTAAATGATACATATTCGATTACAAAACTTCGTGGTCGAAAGGTCTACATTAGCATGACTCATAAATGAGTATGACTCATGGACTTCTATACTATTGACATATGAACAATTGTATTCACAGACTTTTTTGATTAGGAATTTCTACCGGTACTAATGGCTACATTTTTATTACAATAAAATCGATTAACATTATATTAAGCCATTTAGATAATTCGCAAGACAGACATTCCCATTGTTTCTCATTAAAAATTATTAGTAAGAGTTGGTTTCAGCAAAGATATAATTTTAGTTGGAAAAGTATACTAATGCATTTTATATTATATTCAATTTTAAAATTTACAATATTGAAATTGCATGTATTCTGTTCAAATTGTAATACAGTAATAATATGATATAAAATGTTTAAAATCTTCTATTTCAACGTCGAACAACTAAAATTATATGTAACGATTGATTAATGAAATTCGATTAGTATTTTTAAAATAACATAATCAAATTTTCGTTCAGAAATTTCAAATTAATTATATATACGGGAGGATGTTTGGTTTTAAACATGAAATCTCATTTTAAGTTAAAAAAAAAAATTCCGAAATGGTTAAACATTTAGTAGCGATCGCCCGATCTTTCAATCGCATGGCCGGAAATAATACTCTACATCCTTATGAACCGTAAAGCCAAGGGGGAAAATTTATTGTTGGTATTAACAATTCGGCTGCTATATGTTATTATTTACTTGATACAATTTTAATCAATCGTATATATAAGGAATGTATCTGAAATGAGATTCATTTGTTAATTGGTTATAATTTGTAGGTCGAAAAAATGTTTTTCCGTTTTTTTTTATCTCTAGTATTTTGGACTAAACCTATTCTACTTAGGAAATAATACTTCAAATCAACATTCAACACATCATTTTGGGTTAAAATTTAACAAAAAAAACACATAGCTTGTGTTTAGGTTACTAAACGTGAATAGTTTTGGAAAATACATTGTAAAATAAAATTATAGTTTTTCGTTTATTTAAGATATATATAAGAAGGTGTGGTCTTATTCTGAACACATAAACAGCATATAAAGATTCCTAGTAATAATTCTGATTTTGAAAATACTATAATTAGTCAAAATATATAGAATTACTAAAATAATATATATGTATGCTTTTCTTACAAACAATTCAAATTATTCACATGACTATATCTGGATTTATAAAAAAAACACAAATTTCATTTCATATATTTCATTTGATTTTGTGAAAATTAAATGAAATCTGCAGGAATTTTTTTTAATTTTCGTTATTTTTTTTTAGATAATGAATTCGAATTTGATTATCGCAACAACGCACGTAATTATTTTTATAATTAAAAAACCACTATCGCAATATTACTAGGTTAATTAAGCATTAAAAATAGTCGTTAAACCGTGAATATGTGGTACTTGATTTTATGTTCGATAATTGACTAAATCTGGTTATTAGTAATTTAAACATAGACTCAAACATGTAGATTAAATACAATGTTAATAAAAGCAATTATATTTTATAGCTTTTCTATTTGAATATATCAATTACATTATCGACACAGTAATGACTAGTATGTAATATTTTAGTATATTATTAATTAATTTTCTAATTTTAAACTATGTGATATTATCGCATATAAAATGACTTATTTTGAAATAAAAACATCTAATGTTTAGATTTCGTTGAAGGCACAATTCTAAAACCACTAGATTGGTGTGTAAATACAATAAAAGGTTGGTATTCAATTTTGATTAATGTGTTCAGATGTATTAGATTAAAGTATAAAGAGTCACTTTTATAACTCAATTAAAAATTGTTGACATAAGTCAAATATAGTTGAAAAAATGTATAATTGTTAAATGTTTGAAACTAAAACATAATCGAATAACTTGAACACAGAATTTGCTTACCAAGAAAAAATTGTATAAAAATATTGTTTTCTTTATATATAAAATATACACATCAACAAGTTAAACTGAATGATTCAGAGATTTGATTATCTGTAATCCGGAGATTTCTAATTTTAAAACATGTTAGAAGAAAATGGGTTTCCTTTAATGTGTTTTAAATTTTTGTTTAGGGATAAAATGATAATAAAAATATCCAAGGGTAGATCAGAAAATCGTTACTATAAACCAATCATATAGCATATATAATAAATCAAATTATACGTCTTACTTTCTATTGCATTTGAGAACAATTTGCAATTTATTTTCACATAATTTTATGTATGTGATAATTATGATATCTATATTATTCTTAGGAAATCCGGAAACTACTACAGAAGACATCTACATAAGACAATGTAATGGTAAGATTACAGCTGACTTGGTATAATATATTTAATAGTTTTGAAATTTTAAAGACCTTACATATTCATATCAATAAATATTTATTTAATACAATCACTATACTCATATTTAAAATATAGACTATTAGAATAATATAGTAATATTGTGATATCTTAATATTAAATAGGCGCCGTTACAATTAGATTATGAATATTGGATAAGCAATTATCGGAATGTTGTGGACGCATATAGTTAATGATTATTAGACTATAATAAATAAGTGTATGGTGGTAATTTAATTACTATCCAGTAGTTCATGTATATATCAATAATTTTAATAAACATTAACATTTTAATGCGCGTCAAATTATAAATATGAATTAATTATTCTTGATAAAAAAAATAAATACATTATTATTATTGCAGGAATAAATTAATAATTTAATGTTGAACAATTGTTTTGTTATTATATGAGCATAATGTAGCAAACAGATATTCAAAAATGAAAAAATGAATTATATTAATTGAAATTTTAATATTATTTTTGATTACAAATTACAAATATCTTTTTTCTATGCAATGTTGGAAACGAGAAATAATAAGTTAAATTTTTTTATTTTATTAATTTGGTTCACATTTTGTTGATAAGCTAATACATTTTTGCACACCTCAACAGTCTAAAATTGTACATGAAATTTTAAAATTAAGTTTCTGAAACACTTATTACCGTAATTGTTCTTCACTGAACTATTTTTTGAAAATATATATCTTATAGCCAAGAAAAGATAAATCAAATCTATGGAATTCAACATTTATTTATTATAAATTTAATCGAATTACTTATTTCTCTACATGATTTGTTGGAAGAAGATTTCGAGTACTCTTTCTTATTTACTTTAAAAAATCCACTATATGGATTTTTATTTTATTTTAAACGTATGATATTATAATAATATATAAAAAAATCCTACTATAATAAATCGAACATAGATATTAGAATATAAATATAACTACTGAAAAAATGTTAATTTTAGGTACAGCTATTTTAAAATTATAATTTAAATTTTGTTTATATAACCTGACTTTAAAAAAATAGAAAAATAAATTTTTGAACAGTCAAATTATAACATTTTCTAGAAATGCTTAATAATTCATACTTTGAGCGTAAGTTATTCGATTATAAATAAAAATAAAAATTTGAAGGACAGTTATTAGTTAATAATATTATAAATGGCTTATCTGATTGAAATTAGTATACTTACAAACAATTGGTTTCATTGTATTGATAGAATTTTTAAACAAATTGCTTTTAGCTGATACTACTTCACGGAATGCTTTGTTAAAGACTTTTAAGGAATTAAGTGAGTAAATTTTAATATTGAGTTTTTTTCCAAAATAAATTATTTTAAAATTAAAATTAATAATTTATACTGCTATGGAAAACACTAATTTTAAACTTATTAAACATAACAGAATATGTAAGAATATTAATGTTATTATATTTTTCGATGAAATAAAATAAATTAAAATTTTTGAATTTATGAAATTAATTGGAAATTATTACTAGTATTGTTGAAAACACTATTTAGCAAAATAGATCTTATTTTCAGCAAATTGTACTTAATTAGATATTAAATCTCTAACATTAATCATAAATTAATTAATAAGGTTAATTGATAATTTAGACATTTTAATTTGTAAATTATAAATTGTATAATGTTAATGTGAACATCACACATTTCAATGACTCAAATACTAATGTAAAATTGCAATGCACTTTTGTTAGTTCATTAATTTTGTCCTCTTTAAATCATATAGATATCTCCTTATTAGAAAAGGGTAAATTAATTTTTTTTTAAATATTGATTTGAAAATGTACTAATGGGTTTTGAATAGTATAAGAAAATATTTCCTGAGTAACAAATTACCAAATGAGATAAAATGTATGTTAAGAATACCACGACTTCATTGAAATACATAGATGAATAAAAACCAACTTTTAATATTGATAAAAACAGATTTTATATGAAATATAGTGTTTAAAATTGCATATTTCCTGTCATTTTCTTACACACGCTAAACTAACGTTAGTTAGTAGAACTCGTTGTTCGATATGAACATTGAATACAGTTTTAAAATTCATCAACTTCAATGTGTTTAAAATTTTTTATTTCAAATATATTGATATATTTCAATTTTTCGATGAAATAAAAATAATATAATATTTTTTGAATTGTACGAAATTAATTGAAAATTAATAGTAGGATTAATAAAAACACAATTTAGCAAATTGCATTCTATTTACATCGAATTGTACTTAATTAGAAATTATATTTCTAACATTAATCGTAAATTAATTAATAATTTAAATTGATAATTTACACATTTTTATTTGTACACTTTAAATTGTATAAAGAATATATGAACGTTAGACACTTCAATTCCTCTAATACTAATGTAAATCTGCTTAAATTGCAATGTACTTTCTTTATTTCATTAATTTTGTCCTCTTTAAAATCAAATAGGTATCACATCTTTAGAGAATGGTAAATTAAATTTATTTTTTAATTTTGATTTGAAAGAGGGGGATCAGTATTGTATACAAAAATATTTCCTGAGTTACAAATTACCAAATGAGAAAATATGTATGCTGTGATTACCATGAATTTTTTTAAATATATTGATCAAATATTGACAAAACTATTGGTAGCTATAAAAATTAACTATTGATAAACACAGATTACATGTAAAATAAAGTAATTAAAAGTGTTGATTTCATGTCATTGTTATAAGTACAATGACGAGGACTAAAAACCAATTTGCTTAAACGTTCCTTAGTGCTAATGTATACGTCGATCTCGTTGTTCGATGTAAACGCTGAAAACAGATTTGAAATCTTCCATTGATCTCACAAAATATGATATATTTACATTTATCGATCAATGCTTGAAAACAGTGTTTTGCAAAATGTACTTAATTAGAAATTACATCGCCATCATTATTCACTAATACATTAATAATTTAGACATTATTATTTGTACACATTAAGGTAATTAGTATAAAGATGATAGGAACATCTATCATTTCAATTTATCTAAAACTTAAGTTAAATCTATTTAAATTGCAATGCACTTTACTTAGTTTTTTTTAATAGTGTCTAATTGAATGTCAAATAGATATCAATCTCGAAAAGATTCGTAAGCTTTTTTTAATTTAGTAATATTTATTTTTAAAATTTTTATATGAAGAAGTTTTATTGGGTATTTTAATTTGATACCAAATTATTTAATGAATTATAAATTACCGAATGAGATAAATTGTTTGAATAGAATATAGATTTCTTTAAATATACAAATATATATAATTCAACTATAATTTAAATATTTATCAAAACGTGTTACATATGAAATAAAGTGATTAAATGTGCAGATAACCCGTCATTATCTTATACCCGCAAAACGAATTTGATTAGACTTTCCCTAATTCCAGTGTATCCATAGAAATATAGTTGTGTGATATGAATATCGAAAAAGATTTGAGTTCGTCGACTTGACGATGTTCACTCTTGCTCGGCTCGTGCGGATTTAGCTTGTAGAACGTTGTAGGCATTTTCGGGTATTGGTAGGTCTATGGATTAGTCAAAATGAGATTCTGTGATGTATCCATATGGTTAGTTATTGCCTTACTCTCATATTTAATTACCATTTCCAATACTATCTATTAAATTTAATAACCAATGAGCATTACAAGATATCTTGTAATTTTATAATCTCACACGTTAAATGAATTATTAAGGTATGTATTATTTTATATGATATAGTTTAACCTTATAATTATTGTATAATATAACGTTTTATTAAAAACAATAATACTTAACTATATACCTTTAGTAATCGGTCACTCACATTATTACTATGTGAGACAGTGCATAAATGAAGATAAAATTAGTACGTATTATCAACACAGATATTACATATATAAAATATAAACTATTTTTTATTTTTCAATCCAATTTAAAATCAATATTTTTTACTAACAATTTTCATACAAACGTACTAAGTTTTAGATTTTGTGTAGCTTTGTCAATGTGTGTTGTTAATTTTAATTTTTAATTTTTAGACTTCGAGGGAATACTATCACCAATCAATTTTTGTAAAGGAAAAATAAATTCATTAAAGCAACGCAAAAGAAAAAGTGTTGAACCTTCAGGCCAAAGTTCATCACAAATTCCTAGACTTCATTAATAATGATGAATGTGTAACAATGTGATAAATTTAATATTTAATAAATAGGTAATAAATACAATGAATACTTATGAAAAATCGTAAAACATGTTAATTTACGGATTTATCATAAAAGTTAATATTGTTGTTAATTGTTATTACAGTTAAATTTTAAATGAAAGCTACGTATCAGTTATTGTGTGAATAATATAGTTGGACTGTAAATGTCTGTTTTAATTTAAGCATGTTACATATTAATAAAAATATTTATTCGTCAATAGTTAGTTTGATGTTTTTCAATTTTCATTGTAGCTTACAACTATAGAAAATATTGTATAGGAGCTAACAGTAAATTTATTTACATACATTTTTGTGTTTGACAAAGTTGTAAATATTATATTTTAAATAATTTATAATTTTTCTGACATTGTTTTCCGATATATCCATGTGTGTAGTTTTGGGCTGACGTTTCGGACTCCTTTCAGAGTCCATCTTCAGAGCGTAGTTACTTGGTCGAGTGTTGTAACTATGTAACTATGTATCTATGTAACATAGTAACAACACTCGACCCAGTAACTATGCTCTGAAGATGGACTCTGAAAAGAGTCCAAAACGTCAGCCCAAAACTACACGCATGGATATATCTGAAAACAATGTCAGGAAATTAACAATCCATGAAAGCTTCAACACATTCAAATTATAATTTTATAATAAATCATAATTTTATATATAAATAAATGTTTAAAAAGCGAACAATTTTTTAGTCGCTAAATTAGCAAAATAAAAGCAATAGCACGAATATTAGTATTTCAATAAATACGAAACTGGATATTAAAAATTGATTATTATACGAAAAATGAATACTATTCGGTATTGTAACCGTAACGTTGATATATTTATATATTAATATGCATATGGGAATGAGAATAAAACCGATACACAGGTTGTGTCTCTTCACCAAAATATTTTATCCTAATAATGTATTTTACGTATTATTTTAAATAAATCAAATATATATATATATATTTGGTACATTGTCCCAAACCCCTCCACTGAGCTAAGGTTCAATCACATGGATATCAGCAAGGTAATTATAGTGTCTTTCTCCGGATTACGTTTGGACACAAAGTTGTCATGTTATGTATACACATCATTATAAGTAAAAAAACATTTTATATATTAGTGTATTCGTGTTTAATATCATATGAAATTATTTCGTACATTTCTATATAAAAAAAAATATACTGACGTTTGCTCCTTTTGGAACACCGATTAAATTTACGAGTAAAAAAAATATGTAAGTCACAATACGAATATCGAATAACTTTTTCACGGAATATTCGAGTAAAAACGAAATAATAAGCATCCAGCACACACGAGAAATATTGGTCATCGGTGTACTAAAAAATATAAACTTACCACATAGACATAACACATTATATTTAAATTGAACACAACAAAATATGCGTGAGAACGAACCAAAGACGAATAGTCATAACGTTGAGTATCATTATTACTACAAAGGCAAGGTGTAGAGACTTTAATTAAAGTTTGGCCACTCGGTAATTGGATCCCCAAAATAGTCTGGCGTAGCATAAAACTGTCACAAAAAATACGAATAATTATCCCATAGATCTTTCGATGATCACGTCTCCTCGTCAATATGTATGCTCACTCCACACCGTGTGTATACACACTCAAATGTGCGCACCTCCAGCTACGAGCTACTACTCGTTACGAAATCGGTTTTCCGTAGGACGACCTCAGTTTTGTGCATCTACGTATTGACTTGTTTAATTTTTCGGTGATTTCAAATTAGAAGTGAAGGCACCGACCCAACTTATTTTCTCAATCCTCTTTGCATAATCAATTATATTCACAGACACAATAACAAAATCAAGTACGAATAGCAATGTAAGAAAAAAATATTCTATTTATTTCGCTTTATTTTTATTTCATTTTTCCCTCTATTTAATTTTTTTTTTTATGAAAAATTTTTTTAAACAATTCTCGGACCTACCTTCTAATTTAATTACAACTAAGCCTATCCTACACCATACTTTTTGTATTATTACAATGTAATTCTTAATTTTTGTATTATTATTAAGTACTTGAACGACTTCCTATCATGTCTGAGACATAATAAAGGAGATAAATATGACATAAGTCATATACTGGTTTGTACGTCTTTCTTTAAGCGTTCCACGACTTAAGGATTTACTCAGTTATCTAGATATACTTTACGATATTACATCAATACTCTCAAACCAACAACCTAGTATTGTCCATGTCATTTTAGTTTTTTTGATAAAACTAATTTTATATATAAGTATGTATCCATATCGTTTAGAATCTTAGGATACGTTTTGTTATAATATTTTTATCAATCATATTTGAATTTTTATCATCAGCCTAGATGGTTTGCATTTTATGGTTACCCGTGTATGTTCATGAATGTACAATGCGTCAGTCGCAAAAGCCGAACAGTGCGTGGGGGATTTTGTAAATAAATATTAAATAAACATATCATTTATTAGGTACTATATTTTATATTGTACCGCGAGGTGCGTCCAGAAGTTAAGTTTATTAATTTTGTATATTTAAAATAAAACAATATTTGCATTTAATTTTGATCATACAAATCTAAATATAAAAAATTAATTCGTACGTAACAAACACTTCACTATAGTTATACTTCAAACATTGATACGATCTGGCCTAGTCATGCAATAACGATTCGCTTCATTATTATTCAAATAAATATATCAAATTTAGTATACTTTATAAGTAAATGTTACGGTCACATCGGTCCGGCTTATATATTGTTAAATAGACCGTATAAGAAAGTGTTGGCCACATTGTACTTTGTACTATCGTTTTCTCCTTTTTCTGCGCTATAGTATATATAATGACACAAAACGTACTCGGAGTATTATATTATAATAATGTGACATTTCTATCGTTATAATTTATAATATTTCTAATTTACCCAAAAACGATATTTATTTAGATGTGCAATTAATATCGTACGGGTTTTCTATTGTTTAACCAAAACCACATTTATTCAAATTTCGTATGACGTAAAACCAACTCGAAGACACGGTTGAATCTTAAAACGTATTAGTTTTAATAAACCGAGTTCAACTTGTTTAATAATAAATTCAACAATTATGGTTTTTATTAAAAGTATTAATGTTTTATCATTAACAACTATTTACGCGTTTACTCTGGGACAGACGGTTGCCAGTAAATATTCTACATATTATTTATATATATATATATATAATCTAAAAGAGAAGGTTATAAGTTGTTTTATTTCAAGTATAATACAACAATAGGTTTAGCTAAACACTGTTTATTTTTAGGAGGGTAACTCACGGAATTCTAATAAAACAACTATATAACATACACAACGTTGCACGGAGATATAACGAATATAATAATTTATTATGTTCCCCGTTAAAAATTTAAAAATATTAATTTTTTTCAAATATAAATGTTTTAATTGTTCATACATAGTCTTTTTGAGAAAATTTTTTTCTTCTCTTTTTCGCGCTGTAGTATATAAAATGATGCAAAACGTATCCGGAATATTATACTATAATAACGTGACACTCGTAACGTTATATTTTATAATATTACTTATATACCTAAAATCGATATGTATTCAGATGTACAAGTAATAACGTACAGCTTTTTAATTGTTTACCCGTCTGATACACTTGATTTTTGAATTTCAATGATATACTTGAGTAGAATTATATATGATTGATGAACGCTAGTTTTTGTCTATAGATGACACACCACAGGAAGAAATTCCAATTTATTTAAAAAATATTTTTAGACTTTTGTTTTATTTATTTTTATTGTGTTATATGGAATTGTATGTGTTGAAAAAATAAATAAGTATAATAATGAATATAATATATGTAGAATAACGGTTATACGAGTTTTCTTTATGTTGATGATAAATTACGATTATTCCGTTATCGTTTCCAAAAGACATCCTAACGTGATTAATCTAAATTTTCTTGGTGTAAAGTTTCAAATTTTTAATAAAATATTTCTGAATTAGGCGTAAATAATAATAATATGTATTATGTATTTTGATAAAACGTGAAAAATATGATTAAAATGCAACGAAAAATTTACAATTATTGTAATTAATAAAAATAATTTAACAATTCATTGATTCTGGCAGTTGGATCCTAATAATTCGAATTTATGATACGACATTTCAGTAACTATACTATCTTCTTCTTCTGGTCCTAAGGCCTCTCAGGACCATCCCATTTAGCACCCAATCCTCCACCCTTTTTTATCCATTGCTTTTTCTTTCCAATTTAGACTTCCGCCAAATGATTCCACATCCTTTTAAATTAAATCTTCCCACCTTGTTTTGGGTCTTCCCAGTGGTCTTTTTCCGCATGGATTTTGTTCCATCACTGCTTTTATTATCTCGTTCTGACTCTTCCAAGCATTCCCAGTCCACTGAAGTCTTCGCTTTCTTATTTCATCAATTATACTGGTACTCTGGAATAAAAGATTCCAGCTCTACATCTATTCTCTACTAACTAGCACTATTTTAAACTAGCACAACAATTTTCCTCAATATTTTCCTTTCCAATATTAAAATTTGTTTTGCCTAACTTTCTTAGTGGCCATGTTTCCGCACCGTACATAATTATTGGACGAACCAGAGTAATATATAATTGCTCATTTACTCTAGATAGTGATCGGCATCCCAGTATCTTTGCTAGACTATAGTAGCATTTATTACCTGTCTGTATTCTTACCGCCACCTCTTTAGCTACTTCGTTATGCTCTGTTATTATTGTTCTCAGATATTTGAAATGTTCAACTCAGTTGAAAATATATTTGTCAGTATTCACGATAGTCATGGGTGAGAAAGATTCTCTTTTTTTAACCATCGTGTATGCCGTTTTAACTTCATTACAATGTAGCCCTACTTTCGCTACATCTTTTTCTAATTTAAGGAACGTGTCCTTTAAGATTTCCTTGCGATTTTTCCAGTTACACAACATCGTCAGCATATGCTAATATCTCTATTGATGATTTTTTTTGGGTTTAAAGCCATGTTGATCCATTCAACTATATTATTGGAATCGAAATGAATTTATTAAATAAATACGAATAATATTCGTCTTATGAATAATCATCAATTGCGTGTTATTATACTGTATCAAATCTTTCGTTTATGCAAAAAACGCCAATAGTTTTATTGTTTAACGATATTTATTCAGATGTGCAAGTAATAACGTACTGTTTTTCTATTGTTCAACCAAGATCAAATTTATTCAATTTTTGTATGACGTAAAACCAGCCCGATTACGCGGTTGAATTTTAAAACGTATCAGTTTAACAAAACCAAGTTTATCTTGTTTAACAATAAAACAACAATTATGGTTTCTATTAAAAGTATTAACGTTTTATCATTTACAATTATTTCGCGTTCACTCTGGGACAGACGGTTGCCAGTAAATATTCTATATATTATATATATATATATATATAATCTTAAGGCAAAGGATAAAAATTGTTTTATTTTATAAGTATAATATAACAATAGGTTTAGCTAAACACTATTTATTTTTAAGAGGGTAACTCATGGGATTGTAATGAAACAGCTATATAACTTACACAACGTTGCACGGAGATATAACGAATATAATAATTTATTATGTTTTTAGTTCAAAATTTGAAAATATTCTTTTTTCAAATACAATTGTGTAATTATTTAAATTAATTAAACACAAGAATATAATTTATGTACAATTATATCCATTAGAATTACACCAGTTAATAATTAGTTGTATTATAATATTTAAAGAATTAATAAACCACATATTTATGATATACGATATATATTTTAAATACCTAATTTTTCATTACTCACCGCATTTATTGATCATCCATAAACATTATAAATAAATCAAATTTGAATACAATATTTTATTATGTTTTATACCATGTAATTTAGCTCATGAGAAATGCATAAGTAAGATTTTTGTTTTTATTATCAAATGTTGAAGATATAACAATATAATGTATACATTTATTTTTAATAACCCATAAAAACTAACAAAACAATCTTGATTAATATCATGTTGTCTTGCCAAAAACTAAGTTTTAACCAATTTAGGCATTATTTAAAATATGTATTTATGTGGTTTTCATTTTAGGCAAAAGAATATTAGTGTTAAAATAAAATTAAGATTTATTTATTTTTTTGACAATTGTAGTCGTAATATTTTAAATTGTTAAACTTTCAATACTCAGTTTCTTCAGTTTTTTCAAATTTCTTTGAAAAATAAAAAAGGCATTTCTTCAAATTATGACTGGCCAACGGAGTGCAAAATTTAAATACATTTACACTTTGGTTTACTTTTAAGCATAGGTGTCAAGACTTTAGTGCTTGAGGAGACACAACAAATTTGAAAATCATAAAATCATTAAATAATAATAATGAAAATGTTATCACATATTAATGTTTTGAATCACTAATGTTGTAATGTTTTGAACCATTGACATTTCAATGCCACAGAGACTGTCAGCTATTCAATTTAGAGTCTCATACCCCTGCTATATTACTTTATGATCTATATATAACCTGTGGTATATTTTTTAGTTATTATATATTAATTTATCACACGTTCGTTGCGTATCAAGTGTATTAATCCGTGTTGATTAGGTAAAATCAAAACGTCAATAACGTTTATTATTTTTTGCGTGCAGCAATAACACAAACAATAAAAATCTGTACTGATCGAACGACGTTATTTCTCATGATTTTTTTGCAAGCACAGACTGCCGGAGGGGCCAGTGCCCACTAAGCTCCCCCGTAAACACGTCTATGCTTTTGACGAGCAACTCGTGTTGATATTAACGAAATGTTTTTTTGTAAATATATACGTTTACAAATAATGTGTTCGTTGTGTGTTGTTTATGCGTTTACTTTATTACGTTTCTTTTTTTTTTTAATACTTTAATTCATTAATCACTAAAAGTCAATGTCCAAATTAATATGAATTTAATATTCTTAATAACATTAATAAATTCATATAAAAAAAATTATCTAATCAAATATTATATCTGTATATACGAATAATAAATAAATGATCTGTGAATCGTTATTCAGACGATATCCAAGTCATTGGGAACATACCTAGTAAATATTATCATATATTATTTTTTTATATTTGTCATATGTAGAATGTTACGCCATTTGAATTAAACTTACAATATACAATTTACCATTATTATAATGTTACCTTTTTATGGATAAATATCTTAAAACCAAGGATTTGTAATACCCAATGTAATCGATTATATATTTTAAATATTGATATTACGTACTGTTTAGTTAAATCTAGTGTTAAAGATTCATTTTTAATTGTTTATGAAAACTGTGAGTATTTTAATATGAATTTCTCCACAAATTAATATAAGATAAATAAATAATTATACAATTTTAAATGAACATATTTTGTTAATGAAATGGAGTGACTTATAGATAAATGACATTAGCTTTGGTAACATTTTCACTTGAAAACAATTTTCTTCATTTCAATATTCTGATGAATTCACTATATTACAGTAGTCATGGGTAGATAAATTTATACAAGATTCGGAAAAAACTGGAATTTTCCCATGAGAATAATAAAGGGATTAATAATTATGCCAGAAATATGTATAAAATTGCTATGCTATTTATAAATCATAAATCAGTATCATAATATAATTCTTATAAATTACATTATAAAAAATGATGTCCTTCTCATTGATTATGTCAATATATCTTGTTTTTTAATGTTGCGTATTCGAAAACTTCGTAGTCCTCAAAAATCTAACCTCGAAATTGCTTATATTTTGTTTAATTTTGAATACAAAAATAATATGACATAGTTTGTTTAAAATCTTTTATTCTACCCAAATTTTCAACATCGAACAATTAAAATTATATGTAACAATTGATTAATGGAATTCGATTAGTATTTTTAAAATAATAATTAAATTTTCGTTCAGAAATTTCAAATTAATTATATATACGATTAGATAGTTCTTATTTGCTAATATAGGATGTTCAATTTTAAATATAAAACAGTTCTCTCATCGAGTAAAAAAATACCTCTCGAAATGGCTAATAATTTAGTAGCGATCGTCCGATCTTCCAAATGTATGGTCGGAAATAATGTTCTATGCGCTTATGAACCGTAAAGGCAAATGGGAAAAAATTATATTTGATATTAACAGCTCGACTGCCATATGTTATTATTTTACTTAATTCAATTTTAATTAATCATAGATTTACGGAATGAATCTGAAATGAATTTCACTCATTAGTAGGTTATACTCTGTAATGCGACAAAATGAGAAAAAGATTTTCCGTTTTTTTTTTATCGCCAATATTTTGGACTTAACCTATTCTACATGATAAATAATACTTAATACTAAAAGTCACATCATTTTTCCCCAATAAATGTGACACATCATTTTAGGTTAAAATTTTTTACGAAAAATCACATAGTACGAACTATGTTTATGTTACTAAACGTGTAGAAAATTTGAAAATACATTTAAAAATAAAATTATAGTCCTACTTTTTATACTTAAATAGTATATAAAGATACTAAGAATAATTCAAATTTTCAAATGCTATAATTAGCCGAAATACATAGAATCAATAAAATAATAAATACATGTTTTATTTACAAACATTTCGAATTATTCAATTGACAATTTCTGGATTTATAAAAAAATAAATACAAAATTTGATTTTGTGAAAGTTTTGTCATTTTTTTAGACAATGAAGACGCATTTGATTATCGTAACAACTCACGTAACTATTTTCATCATTATAATAACAATTTAGAAAAATTGTTAGGTTAATGACGCATTAAAAATAGTTGTTATACTGTGAATATGTGGTACATGTTTTAATATTCAAGTCATTGACTAAATCCGATTATTAGTAATTTAATCGTAGACTCGAATATGTAGATTAAATACAATGTTAATAAAAATAATTATATTTTATAGCTTTCCTATTTGAATATATCAATCACATCATAGATACATTAAAAACTCGTATGTAACATTTTAATATATTATTATTTAATTATCTAATTACAAACCTTATGATACTATCGTATATAAAATGACTTATTTTGAAATAATCTAATGTTTAGATTTCGCTGAAGACACGTTTCTAAAGCCACTAGACTTTTGTGCAAATTACATAAATGGTTTGTATTTAATTTTAATTAATGTGTTCAAATGGTTTAGATTGAAGTATGAAGAGTGTATTATTACTTCATTACTTCTATAACTCAACTAAAAATTGTTGACATTAGTCAAATATAGATGAAGAAATGTGTAATTGTTAAATGTTTGAAATCAAAACCAAATCGAATAACTTGTAAACAGAATTTTCTTACCAAGAAAAATATTATCAAAATACTGTTTTCTATATATATAAAATGTACACATTAACATGTTTAACTGATTGATCCCGAGATATGACGATCTATAATTCTGAGATTTCAAATTTTAAAACATATTTGAAGAAAATCGTTTTCCCCGAACGTGTTTTAATTTTTTTGTTTAGAAATAAAATAATAATAGAAATGTGGATTGTGAACAACGTTACTTTATACCAATCATATAGTTACTATATTATACAATATATATATATATATAAAATACCTCAAATCATACGACTTATTTTATATTACATTTGAGAACAAATGTAACAGATGTAATTTACTATCGCATAACATTAGGTATATGATATTTATGATACGTATATTATTCGTAGAAAATCCGGAGAATCCTATAGAAGACAGTCACATAAGTCAATGTAATGGTAAGATTACAGCGGACTTGGGATAATATATTTAATAGTTTTGAAATTTTAAAGGCGTTACAATCATTATATTGATATTTAAATTATAGACGATTAAAATAGGCACCGTTACAATTAGAGTATGAATATTGGATAAGCATTTATCGGAATGTTTGTAGACGCATATAGTAAATGATTATTAGACTAAATGTATGATGGACATTTAATTACTACCCAGTAGTTCATATACATGTCAATAGTTTTAATAAAGTTTTTAATGCACGTTAAATAGTGAATATGTGGTTATTATTTCTAATAAAAAATATGAATTTATAGTCATTATTGCGAGAGTAAACTATTAATTCAATGTTTAATAATTTATTTTATTTTGTTATCATATGAATATACTGTAAGAAAGGATATTCAAAAATTTTAAAATTAACCATCATTCTTTAAGATGAATTTCATAAAATTTCTAAATATTTATTTTCATATATAGTTGGAAAAGAATAAATTAATTCAATATTTTTTTTTTCAAAAATTAATTTTGTTCACATTGTGTTGATAAGCTAATACATTTATGCCCAGCTCAATTGTCTTAAATCGTACAGTAAAACGCCATTTCAGAACCTCTTATTACCATTATTGTTTTTCATTGACAATTCCTTATAATATATTTTTAACCGTGAAATAAAGGATAAATCAAATCCTTAAAATTAAACATTTAACTATGATAAGTCATTTATGTTTATTCATTTCTTTATATACCTTTCTTTATACATATTTCGTGTACTTTATTTTATTTACTTAAAAACGATTATGGACTAAATTTTTTTTTTAAAACTTTTTTGATAAAATAAAATAAAAATTATAGTAATATTTTTTGTACATAATCTATTATAAATTCAACATAGTTATGAGATTTAAAATTAAACTACTGGAAGTATGTTAATTTTAGGTACAGATATTTTAAAACTATAATTTCAATTTTGTATATATAATTGACTTTAAAAAATTGAAAAATTATTCTATGAACAATCGAATTATAACATTTTTAGATATACTTACAAACTCATATTTTCAACGTAAGTTATTTGATTATAAATAAACATTAAAATATGAAGGGCAGTAACTAGTTAACAATATAAATGGTTTATATTAATGATATTCATATACTTACAGTTAATTTATTTTCATTGTATTGATAGAATTTCTATACAAATTGTTTTTAGCTTATATGACTTCGTGGAATGCTTTTGTAATAGCTATTAAGAATTTAAGTGAGTAAATTATAATATTGTATTGTTTTACAAAATAAATTATTTTAAAATATAAATCAATAATTTATACTGCTAAGAAAAACATTAATTTTTAAATTGTTAAACATCACGGATAACATGAAAAACTTGATGTATTTATATTTTTGATAAAATAAAAATAATCAATGTATGAAATGTATGAAATTAGTTGAAAATTATTATTAGGATTATTAAAAACACTATTTGACAAAATATATTAATTTTAAAGCAAAGTGTACTAGTTAGAAATTATATCACTAACATTAATCGTAAATTAATTATTTATATGTTTTAATTTGTGGACTATAAATTGTATAATGATAATATGAACATCAAACATTTTAATAACTCTAATACTAATGTAAATCTACTTAAATTTCAATGTACTTTTGTTAGCTTATTAATTTTGTCCTTTTTAAAATCACATAGATAGATTGGACATAGATAATGGTAAATTAAATTAATTTTTAAATTTTGATTTAAATAAGTACTAGTGGGTTTTGAATTGTATAACAAAATATTTCCTGAATAACAAATTACCGAATGGGATAAAATTTATGTTTAAAATACCATGAATTCTTTAAAATACATAGATAAATAAAAACCAACTGTTTCAAAATCATATGTGTTTAATATATTTTCATATGTAATTTTTTGTGCATTCAAATATTGATAAAAACAAAACAAATATGAAATAAGGCGATTAAACGTGTAGATTTCTCGACATTGTCTTATACGCGCAAAATGAATTTGCTTAAACGTTCCTTAATTCCAATGTATACGTCCATCTCGTTGTTTCATATGAACACAGAAAACATATTTGAATTCGTCCACTTCACCATGTTTGAAATTTTCCATTAATCCTACCAAATATGTAAATTGATATATTTACATTTATTGATGAATACTTGAGAATAATGTGTTAAAAAACGCATCCTATTAATAGCAAAATATACTTAATTAGAACTTCTAATCGCTATTATTATTCGCGAATACATTAGTAATTTAACCATTTTAGTTTGTGTATTTTGTATTTATTAAGTATTTAGTATAAGATAAATGGGACATCTATCATTATAATTAATCTGACACTAATGTAAATCTACTTAAATAGCAATAAACTTTATTTAGTTTTTTTTAATTTTGTCTTATTGAATGTTAAATAGTACTCAACGTAGTAATGTATAGTAAGATATGTTTATTTTTAAATTTTAAATTGAAGAAGTTTTATTGGGTATTTGAATTTGATATAAACTTATTTGATGAGTAACAAATTACCGAATGAGATAAAATTTATGAATAGAATAGAATATATTTCTTTCAATATATAATTACATAAAAATCGACCATTTATAAAAATATTGATAAGAACAGATTACATATGAAATAAGATGAATAAAAGTGTAGATTTTCCTGTAGTGTAGATTTGATACGCACAAAACGAATAATTTTAGACGTTCTCTAATTCAAGTTTATACGTCTATTTAGTTGTTTGCCATGAACACTAAAAATAATTTTAAATTCTTCGGCTTCATTGTATTTAAAATTTCCATTAATCCTAGCAAAGTTAATTCAACAAATTAAAAATATAAATATCATTAATATATGTAGTGGTCATATGATGGAAATAGTTTATTATTAATTCGAATATATCAAATATATTGGTGTATTTATATTTATCGATGAAATAAAAATGATTCTTATGTTTAAATTGTTTTCAATTCCTAGCGTATATCATAGCAATTTTTTTTTTTACTTGAAAGCAGTGTCTTGCAAAATGTATTCTACTAACAGCAAATTATGCTTAATTAGAAGTTAAGTCTCTAACGTTATCCGTCAGTAAATTAATAATTTAGTCATTTTAATTTGTAAACTATAAAGCGATTTGTATAAGAATAAACGGAACACTGAACATTTCAAGAATTTAATACTACATTAAATCTACTTAATTTGCAATATACTTTTTTTAGTTTAGTAATTTTGTCTTCTAGAATGTCAAATAGGAACCAGCAAAATATTAAATGGTAAGAAATGTGTATTTTAAAATTTTAATTTGAATGAGTACTACTGGGTTTTGAATTTTGTACTAAATTATTTGGTGAATAACAAAATACCGACTGGAATACAATTTATGCAATATACAATATATATAATATATAACTTGTACTATAATAATTTTGTAATTCTTGTATTTAAGATAATTAATATAGAGATTAAAGGGACATCAATCATTTTAATGAATCTAACACTAATGTAAATCTATTTAAATTGCGATGTAATTTATTTAGTTTTTTGATTTTGTCTTATTGAATATCAAATAGAACTCAACTACCTAATGATTAGTAAGATATATTTATTTATCGTAAAATTTCAATTTGAAGAAATTTTATAACATTATTTGAATATATCAAATATAATATATTTAAAGGGTATTTGAATTTGATACCAAATTATTTGGTGAATAATAATAAATTCCCGAATGAGATAAAATGTATGTATAGAATAAAATAAATATCTTTAAATATATAAATACATCAAATTCAACTATCATTTATATATCGATCAAAACATGTTACATGTGAAATAAAGTGATTAAATGTGTAGATAACCCGTCATTATCTAATACACAAAACGAATTTGATTAAACTTCCTCTAATTCCAGTGTATCCATAGAAATATAGTTGTGCGATATGAATGTCGAAAAAGATTTGAATTCGTCGACTTGACGATGTTCACTCTTGCTCAATTCGTGCGGATTTAGCTAATAGAACGTTGTAGGCATTTTCGGGTGTTGGTAAATGCCATATGGTTATTTTTATACGGGCTTCTAAAAACTATGAGAGTTGTCTCGTCCGCATATTTTTAAAAAGCACCCAAGAATCCACAATAACGTTCAGATAGATTTGAAAATGTTCTCGCATCATTAACAACACAATGTATTTTTTACCGTCTCCATAACAAAAATAAAAAAAAACGTGGAAATATCGATCTAAATCGTATAATTCACATGTTCATGACAAAACATTTATAATCCTAACTAGGTCTATGGATTAGTCGAAATGAGATTTTGTGATGTATCCATATGGTTAGTTATTGCCTTACCCTCATATTTAATTACCATTTCTAATTCTATCTATTATATTGCACTTTTTAAACGTCACCAATGAGAATTACAAGAAATTTTGTAATTTAAAAATCACACACGTATAGTGAATTATTAAGGTATGTAGCATTTTGTAGGACATAATTTAAAGTTATAATTATTGTATAATATAACGTGTAATTAAAAACAATAATACCTAATTATGTATATCTATGCTTTTAGAAATCGGACACTCATATTATTATTACATAAGACAATATATACATGAAAATAATATTAGTACGTAATTTAATTCAACATTACAAAATGTAAAAAATAAGCGGTTAGTTAAAGGCGATTGAAGAGCAATATTTTTTATTGACAATTTTCCAATGTTATGTTTAACATATTCGTGCAAACGCACTAAGTTTTAGATTTCGTGTAATTAACTTAGTCAATATGTGTTGTTGATTTTAATTTTTAATTTTTAGACTTCGAGGGAATACTATCACCAAATGATTTTTGTAAAAGAAAAATTAATCCAGTACAGCAACGCAAAAGAAAAATTAATGAACTTTTAGGTGAAAGTTCATCACAAGTACCAAGACTTCATTAATAATGATGAATGTGTAACAATGTAATAAATTTAATATTTAATAAATAGGTAATAAATACAATGAATACTTATGAAAAATCGTATAACATGTTAATTTACGGATTTAACATAAAAGTTAATATTGTTGTTAATTGTTGTTATAGTTAAATTTTAAATGAATGCCACGTATAAGTTATTGTGTGAATAATATAATTGGACTGTAAATGTCTGTTTTAATTTAAGCATGTCACGTATTAATAAAAATATGTATTCGTCAATAGTTAGTTTGATGTATTTAAATTTTCATTATAGCTTATAACTATTGCAAATTTTTGTATAGGAGCCGACAATAAATTTATTTACATACATTTATGTGTTTGACAAGTTCTTAAATATTATTTTTTAAATAATTATAATTTTATTATAAATCGTAAATCTATACATATAAATAAATGTTTAAAAAGCGAATAATTTTTTAGTCGATAAATTAACGAAATAAAAGCAATAGCACGAATATTAGTATTTAAATAAATACGAAACTGGATAGTAAAAATTGATTGTTATACGAAAAAACGGATATTATTCGGCGTTGTAAGCGCCACGTTGAAATATTAATATGCTTATGGGAACCGATACACTGGCCGTGTTCCTTCACTAACATATTTTATCCTAATAACGTATGATACGTATTGTTTTAAATAAATCAAATATACGTGTTTAATGTATCTAGTTAATATATTTAATATATCTGATTAAATCTATATACTAGGTACACTGTCCCCAACCCTTTCCACCGGGCCAACGTTCAATCACATGGTAATCAACAAGAAAACTATAGTGTCCTTTATCTTTCGGTCAATATGGCGGGGAGGAGGGGGCTTATTCTTTCTTCCATTATCAAGTTACTGTTTCTTCCATGTCGAAATTGCCACAGTGTGATAATAATCTATGATAATAAATGTAATACAATTTCATTATAATATCCTTAAAATATATCCCATGCGAGATAGAGAACCATTCTAATAGTGACTTCTTTCTTCTTTAAAACTTTCATTATAGGAGTGTCCTATCCATATATTTTTTGTCTATGCGAACGTCGAATGTTATTGAGTCATCAACCGGACTTACGTTACCTGTAAAAATTCATTCGCGATTTACGTGATTTCAACCGTTCACACCGATTTCATTTGACTACGTTTTGTTATTGTACCGTTTTCTCCGTTCGTTCGTCGGGGTAGTCGGTTGAACTGCCTCCGTTGTGAACACGTTCATCTGTCGACAACGATTTCGTTCGGTTCTCCGTCACGATGGATCCTTTCCAAGGCTTGCGTATTTCCAACGACTGGCGACAGCTGTTCGACATAAAGGAACGACAACCGTGTCGCAAGTGTTCAAAGTCCAGGAAATACTTCTGCTATACGTGCTACACCTTGAACTCCGATCTAGAAAACAAAATCCCATCGCTTAAGGTCAGCAGTATAGGTCGTGCCCACTAACAGTAATCGTTTTAATATCGCTGTTCGTTTTATTAATACGTTTTATAGTTGCCGTTCAAAATCGACATCATCAAACATAGTCAGGAGATCGCGGGGAAGAGCACGGCCGTTCATGCTGCTCTCCTAGCGCCGCAAGACGTTACTATTTACATTTATCCCGACATACCGAAATACACTGAGAACGACAAGGTTAGCGTTTGAAAACAGTATTCGGCTCATCGCTATTGATCGTCGAACAAATTGTAATGCCCGTATTGTTTTATAAATTTATAAACCATAGTTTGCCTTGACGTTTTTTTTCTTTGGGTGTTTTTGGGAAATTTATTCAATCCGTGTTAGAAATGTTAGCATATGAAAAAAAACCACTACAGATAGTTTTATCCAAGTACTTAAATAATCATACACTTGTCAAATATTTTATTCATAATTTAAAAAATTACACACATTTTCACCAATAACTATTGACTGGCACCTGATAGCCGTCAATTCTAAATACAGTGTCTTGGTCCAAACAGTTGTATTGGGCTTAAATTTTGAATCAACTGATCATATTCATTTTGATGACATAATTTATTTGCCTTACGATTAACACTACTATAATTTCAAATATATTTTATTTCAAAACTTACATCATTAATAATAGTCTATGGCAAAAAAATTTTTTTTTTTTTGATCCCCAAAAAAAATGTTTCAGGTTACAGTTATATTGTTAAGAAACCAAATTTTTATTTGTCATAACTTTGTCTGTTTAATTTAATAGCAACAGCACATTTTTTAAATCGTTAATTGCATTATTTTATTATTTATTTGTAACAATTTGGTTAGGTTTAACTGAAATGAAAATACGTTATTATATACTATTTTTTTTTTTAGGTGATTCTTATTTACCCTGGAAAATTGGCATCCACGTTAGACCAGTTTTATGATTCAAACAAAAGTATGTAAATGATTAATTTTAAATTATCAATTTGTAATAAATGTAGATACATCCAACAATATATATTTACTACTACTACTATGTTCTATTAAAATAGTATAAATAAAAAAAAATGAAATATTATTGGAAATATTTTAGTTATACTTAACTAGTAAGTTCATTGGTTATTGTTAAATATGTCATTTTATAAACTATTTTTTATCATAATTTAAAACAATTTTAAGTGATCAATTATTTGTTAGGATAAACAATTTTACCTTCTCAAATCACCTATACCGTTGAATTAATTACATCCGTTTGAACATTCATCGACCATGTTCCATATTACACATCATAAGTTTGTCGACTACATAATAATGTATGTACATTTGGTGCTAAAATTTCCGTATATCAGGTTATACAGCTACACAAATTTCATTTGTAATTTTTTTATTTCTTATTTTATAGTCGTATTTGTATAACATTTTAACAGGCGAATACAGAACGAAACTACAAAATTAAGCAGGCCAATCACGCACGCATTATTTATTGATAGCACTTGGAATCAAACTAGCAGTATTTTAAAAAACCCTATGATATCAAGTAAGGTATTTTACTCGTATTTTATTTTTACTGATATAAAATATGAATAACGTTTTTGTGTGTGTTTAGAACTTCCATGTGTGAAATTAAAGATAAGATTGTCTCAATTTTGGAGACATCAAAAAGGCAGTCCCAGATGGTTCTTGGCGACCATCGAAGCAATTCATCAGTTGCTAGTTGAATACATAGAAATCGAAAATCAATCTAACGAAGAGAATTATGACAATCTATTATACTTTTTTAGATTTATGTACGAACAAATCCATCAGTTTTATGAACACGATAAACTCATGTCTTACAAAAGACCAATAAATATATAAAAACGTGTTCATGTTTTTGTTCGTGTTCGTGTTCGTGCAATTAAATTATTTTTTTACTATAACTAAAAATCTAAAACATTAAAAAAGAATGGCATATGCTACATTTAGAGTATTAAATTACATCATATTAAGTATAACAATTTAAGAACTATTTTCATTGGCTAATAAAATAATAGTAATTGTTATTAGATGTATTTTAAAATGGTGTAAATTTATTTATTGAATAATCTCTTCAAATAAAATATATACATAACATGTTTACAGCTGTTACAAATATTTATAAAAGCTATCGAAATTAAATTTTTTAATTTTAAATAAAATAAAAGTCAAATTACAAAGTAAAACTAGAACTACAATTTTATTGTAATTAATGACTAGTACTTTAATCACTGATCATAATTCACAAAAATTTAAAAGTATTTAATATAATATGTACATTGTACAACATACATAAATTTTTATTCTTACAAAATTACTCAAATAATATTTAACACACATACCACAATATTTTTCTTTAATTATTATTATCATCAAAGGAGGGAAAAATACAATATTTATAGAACCACAATGAGGAACTAGGAAGTTGATAATATTAAAAAGTATCGATTCTAAATACATTTTAACATCTTAATAATTATCAACGAACAAACATGTCTGTAGTTTATTTATCATCAGTAAATGTGTACACTGAATATATGTAGATGATTATAATTATTGTTAGCAGTGGTGTAGTGGAAGGCGTACACCTTAAACTCTTGAAATTCTAAAATGCATGTAAGAAAAACATAAAGCATATTCTTCCTTAAAACATTTACATTAGTATAATTTATAATATGTATTATTTTAGATAACTTTGTCTATGATTATAAATCACTAAACAGATAAATATCTTACAAGTATAAAAATAAAAATAGTATTGAATATTGATTATAAATACATTGTCTGTTTTAACTGCGGCGTGTGAGCGTGTATTCGGTTTGACGAACATAATTTGTTCAGATATTAGAAAGTAACGATAAAAAATATACATACCGAACCTTATGTTCGTCAGTATAAATGTGGGTTCCCTCTCTTAGCATATTGAACCGTACGACATATGTTAAATGTAGGCTGTTCCGGTATAGATCCGCTGCTGACGATAATCGTTCGAGAACAGTTTACCCGTTAGGGATAAACTGATTTCAATAAAATAAATAAGCCAAAATGCATCTACGAACAATGTCGTACTCTCATTGCGGTCGAATGATTTAGTCATGGTGTCGAGGAGATGATGTTGATTTTTCAACATGAACTTCTGATCACTGAAAACACAAGTCATATTTAACGATACAAGTTCGCTTTATTAAATTATTAAATCTAATTTTTTTTTTTTTTACCAATTCATCCAATACTTGTACCGTGGCAGGGGCGAACGCAGGGCCACCTTTTTGTTATTTAATAATATCATTTTTTTTTCATTTTTTATTATTAATAAATAGGTACTAAACGGCATACTGTTAAAACTAATAAAATAATAACAAAAAGGTCATGGAGGGGCAGTGGCAGCGCTAGAGAGGAGCGAGGTAGGGCAAGCGCCCTACCCAAATTTGGTTTTGCCCCACGTTTGCCCTACCTGTTGAAGACAAACGAAAATTTAAATTTCAAGTAATTATGTATTTGCTGTGTTTCATATGTTTCGCTGTGTAACTCGTCGTATTTTTTTTTTATGTGCATTCGTTTAGATAATACACCACAGAATACACCACCATTTAATTTGATTTCGAAATTGATTATATTTTATCAGAAAACGCCAATGATACAGTGTTTTCCATGTATTTCAATAATTTATATTACACCCGTATACATGGGCGCCCATTGGGGGGGGGCATGCCCCCCCCCCTGGAAAATAAGTATAGTTGCTAAAATTGGTATTTTCACATTGCCATTGTAAAGGTCGACGTTTTATTTCTGTTTTATTTTTTTAACATAAATAAAAATATTTTAAGTAATTTTATATATATTAATAAGCATTATTAATATATTTGTTTATTGAACAAATTTCCCTTCTGTTTCTTCTGTGATAATACAACAGTGAAAATACAGCAGTTAAATATAAATGGTTTAATTTGGTATGATAATTGGAAATTAAAATCAATATCATACATTGATGAAATAACACAAGACTACATTAAATTATTGAACTTAACCTTTTTTTTTTTTATTTTTGCTTATCAAAAATAATAAATTATTTTGTCCCCCCCCCCTAAATATTATCCTATGGGCGACCATGCCCGTATAGACGGGTGGGTTTTCACTAAATTCCATAATCAGTTTGCCATAATCTTGCCCCCCCTAGAAAAAATGTCTGGTGCCGCCACTGTGGAGGGGATATACCCCCGTTCAACCACCACTGGCTCGGACACAACGTACGAACCTGCATGGTAACGCGACGACTTCAACGCGGACGCGCGGCATCAAATAATAACGGCAAATGCTTCGACCGACGTCACCACTCGTATCTGGATGCAGAGGCTACGGCGTGACTTTTACGGCTCGCGGAGTCCGACGCGCCATTTGGCGTATAACGTCTTGACGCCGTCCAACGGCAGAAACAAACGTTTCGAACGTGCAACACGCGTGCCTCGTGCATTGCAATTATCCGAAACGAACACTTTGTTTCACGTTACAAATCAATAACATAAAAAAAAAAAATCAATTCGCCCGAAGCCGTTAAACCTAAAAGGTCACGAACATCGATACGATCCGGACTGGTGCACGCAATTACGGTTCGCGTGATTGTCGTTCGAATAAATCTATCGGATCCCCGGCACGGTTTATAAATAGATGTTCACGACGGTCACGTCGGTCCGAATATGTATGTATGGTTAAATCGACCGTGTAAGAAGGTGATGACGACATTGGATTCTGTACTATCTTTTTCTCCCCTTTTCCGCGCTGTAGTGTGTATAACGACGCAAAACGTACCCGGAGCATTATATTATAATAATGTGACACTCGTAACGTTATAAATCATCGTTAGGGACGGTATATTGTCCGACGTGTGAAATGAGGTATAGTTTGCCAAGATGAGAGCGAGATCCAAGAAGTCGGCTGTTCGGATGAATCATGGATTCAAACGGTTTTTTCTTTTTTCTTATCGAACGAATAGAACGAAAAAATCCATTTTATCGTCGAAAACGTTACGTTTTCCATTTCGATTCGCGAATAAATCACAAACGAACTCGAAAAATACGAAAACAATACAGAACAGAATTGGTTCGGACGGAAAACAGACGAGTAATTCGTCAATAATATGGTACCGTTGGAAATCGGTTTGTTCCTGGTTAGTCCGACGAGAAATTCGCACGGAAACAATTAACCGGACGACGACAATAACGCGTTATTTGAACACCAACCGGTTGGTCGCGACATTTACAGGATAAAAGAGTCGCAAAAACGTAAACTTCTTGGAACCCATACGATTGAAAGAGACTTGTCGCGGCCCACCGAAAATCGGCCAGTGGGTCGAACTGTTGTGTTCGTGATCGTACCGTTATCCGTATGTTAGGTTCAATGTCCGCCTGTTTACGTTATCTTCACGTTAAAATTTTTTTTTTTTTTGGGGGTTCGAAAAAAATATCAATACGAGTTCATAATATTCATCCAGATTCGAAAGTTTTATTTATGATTATTATTTATTGAATATTCATCACATTGAATTCATTCGTATCGTACACGTTTAGTAATAAAGGATTTGGAGTCGTTTGGAACGGTCGTTGTATTTTTCGGTTTGTTAGAACTTGAAACTCGAAACGTGTATAGTCCACGGTAGTTGAAGGCAGGAATGAACCGTGTGTGCTACGGCGTTCAATAACGGATAACGGTAATAGTCCGGAAAATTCAACGTGCACGTTTACACGCGCGTCGTCTTAAATTTCGGGGGGGGTGGGGGGAGCGGGGGGGTTCGAGGCGGTTATTCCCCAAAAAACCCATCTCCTGCGTTCGCCTGTGACGTTGCGGGGGCGTGATTTTCGCGGTGGCTGATGACCGTGCCGGCGAACCCGGTCCTAATCGACGCGCGGCACCGGAAAACGTTTGATGAAATCGTCAGGGGCGGTACGCGGCGGTCCAATTTCGTACCCCGAGACCGCGTCGTCCGGCGCACGTGCCCCGAACGTGTGCGCGTGCCGCCGACCGCCGCGACCCCAGTGCCGCCCGGCGCCCGCTAACGAGCGACTTCATTTTTTTATCATTTTTTTCTCATTTTTTTTTTTTTTTTCGTGCGAGTGGGCCGCCGTTACGAGTGACGCGACTCGCGTATTTTCCCGTCGAGTCGTTTACCGGGGCCCGCGTACGGCCGTATACGGTGGCGCGTGTTCACGGGCCGGTGGGATGTTCCGCAGACGTTCCCCGTTTTCCCGACCGAACGATACGACGCGAATGCGCGCAGGTCCTTCGGCGATTCCGATAAATCGGATGTCGTGTGGCCGTGCGTTGTAAACCGTCGTTTGTTCTTAACGCTCAAACACCAAAATCAAAACAGATCACAGACGCTTCGCTAAAACAAATGACGTTCTGCATGGTCGTATACGTTCATTCCCGAGAGAGACTCGTCGAGCCGACACCGCCAGTGGGAACCGCTAACGCGGCGGATTCCGGCTTCGGCTCGTACGCCACTCGTTCACAGCGTATTTACTTAACGCGTTTACGATACGAACACCCCTCAAAACCACAAAAGAAAAAAACTAGAGGAATATTAAAGCTTTTTGTGTAACGGATTTATTTTGTAACACGATATTGCGAACGACTGCGATACGATTTCGGCAATCCAGACATCAGATACGATCCGTGCGGCTGCTTCGTTAAACGTTGATCGCCTTATTGTCATCGGTTATGGATAGAATTTGTACAAACGTCTCGGCGAGAGAAGAAGTCGCCAAGGTCGGACAAGGCGCGGAGGAAGATGTATGATGTCGTTTTGTTTGTACACTCTAATAACACTCCTTTAGTATACAACAAACGGTCGTCTAATCGGTTGTTATACAATACCTGTCTTCATAAAATATGATCGTCGGTAACAGTGAACGGATACGGATTTTATTAAACCGACGGGCGATGGGACGAATGGGCTTAAAGAAATGATCAGTAATGGTTTACTTGCACAACGTAAGAGGAGCGTGTACATTATCGTTTCAAATGTGTGCGTTTCAACGTATTGAAATAGTGTGTCGTCCCGTCGCCGCCGTACCATTCATACATAGTTCCATGTGTTTATCCACGTCGACCCGTTGTAGCGCGACGCGCGTCTCGATGTTGCCTATCCGGAACGCCGTGTTAGCGACGTCGTGCCGCGAACAACAGTGACGGCAATGAACCCGCTCGGACTCCGCTGTAACACAGCGACCGAAATCTTTAGAGCAAATGAATATATTACAATACGCGCTGTTATATTTATAACAGTGTCTAGTGTTAGGTGGTGAAATACGTTGTTTCGTTGCTATCCAATAAACGCCTCGATTCGCCTCCCCGTACGTACTGTATTCACGAATTTTTTCTCAAACTCGTACACTCACACGTCCACCGTAATAGTGATTTGCCTTTGTTTCGATCTCTGTACGCCGCGGTACGCGTTTTACGAAATTCGATTTGTCTACATCGCCCGCTACGGAAACAGTCGACGATCATATGGACCGATACAGTAAATATTGACTTGGAAATCGTATAATTTAGACCAGTCATAATCCTCTAACAAGCACAAAACTATGTGCTTCGTGAAATCGAAAACAATCAATAACAAATTAATCGATAATAATATTAAAAACACGTGAAAAATATGTCAACAATAGTATATGATAATTTATTAAAAACTCCAAAGGAGTGGATGACCTAGGCGTGGTTCCGTGAAATAATTATTAGCGTATGTCCGGTGTATACACAAATACGGGCAGCGCTATTTACTCGATGAGTAATTATATTCATCAAATATATCGTATAATATTATTAGATGCTCCATATCTATATAATGTACGAATGTAACGACGGGCTGACGATGGGAGGATACGACTTTTCGTGTTGTTATAAATGCCTCCGGGCGATAGCCTCGCGCCGCGTAATAATAACGGTTTATCCGTACAAACGATACTGTTTAGGTGATTGGGCGCGGGACGTCGTCGACCGTGAGTTAGTGGCGCACGGGGCGAGGGTTGGTATTAGCGGTGGTTAGGCGGTTATGTGAGAACGTTGTGCACAGGACTCGATGTAGCGTGTGGGGAGATTGACGTTAAAAACATCGACCACCAAGAGGTTTCCCGCGCAAAGACAATAGAAGGGGAAAATCGACGATTATTTACTTTAACTGCCGAAAACTTGACAAAAACGATTGTGCGACACGCCTAAACACACACCCCCTCGAAAAGTTTCGAGGAAAACCGCAATTTCCATATATATATATATATATATATACGACGGTCGTCCAAAAAATAAGATCACAACATTTTAAAAATTCGAAAAGTGCATATATTTTCATTAATATCGTACATTGATTCCGTAAAGTATTTTTTTCTACGTAATCGCCGTTCATTACGGCATCACTTTCGTAGGCGTGACACCAGATTTTTGTATACGTCGATATCGAAAAACTTGCCTCGATAAGTCACTTTTCAACCGTATCGTTCGTCTCTTCATCGTTAGAAAAATGTTTTCAACGTAAAAGCTTCTCGAACTCGGTGAAAAGTTCGTTGCGCGCAAGATCCGGGATTCCGGGAGGAAGTTTGAATGACAATATACCACGCGCGGTGTGAGTGGAGGAAACGCTAACACCACGAGTCAGAAATTTTTGTTATCGAGTTATGTTCGAGCGTCCAGGCCGTGCGATCGATATTGTTTCGCCAGCAAGTCACTCTTCCGGTCCCAAAAGATCGTGACCATGCGAACCGACGGAGTGGTTTCGGACTTCTTGGACGACGGTGAGCTCGTCGTGTGTCGCCAACGTAACGACTGTCTTTTGGACTAGAGCGTGTACACGGTTGCCGGGCATGTAGACACCAGAAGCATTTGGAAATCAGCGACTTCTTCGATTCGAATTTAAACGGATCTTCGGTACTTCGAATAAAATTCTTAACACGTGTTTTCCAGCCCGTTCAAACAGTCTCGCGTGACTTTCAAGGCGTTTTTCAACGTTCTATAGCGCGGAGAGGATTCTATAAGCGGAATAAAAACGACAACATTCTCCTCGATTTTCAGAGACGAGTCATAACGGATAGAACAAAATCCTCTTCCCCCCCCACCCTCCACCCTCCCTCCCTACGAGCGTACGGTTCGAACGCACCTCCTGATCCCTTCTAGTCACGCCGCTGATCATTTGTAATACGCGCGTACTACACATAAAGGGTCGCGCGATTTCCGTCGTCCATCGTTTTATCGAACACTTCACACTTCATTAGACCGTCGCACTGTACGCGCCCCGTTCCGCTGTGTGCGTGTGAGCGCCGTACGTACGTTTACACGCCCACACACACACACACACACACACACACGCCCACACACACACACACACACACACGCCCACACACACACAGATATATAATTACGCGCGAGTGCGCACACAATAACCGCGTAATTAATAGGAATATTTTCTGTCCATTTGGCGCGCGTGTGACGCGTACGTCGTCCTCGTCACCGGTCGCCCGCCAACGAGTCCCGCCGTTTCACGTTTCGTTTCGTGTCGTGTACACGAATACGTGTACGAAATTATTATCGTTTTGTCTATAAAACAAGATCTGACGAACCGACAACGTTGGTTTTTAAAACAAAAAACAAAAAATCGATCGTTCCGCCGCTAAAACGGACCTCGACCAGATCTCACTCTCGGTCTGGCCGTATTGTTTGACGACGTAAAACAAATACGACTGCTATTTGGCCGGCGCCAAACGTAGCAACATTTCACGCTGCTGATGTAACACGATCGCAGCGCAGAACGGTAAAATGTCACTGTGTTCTACGACAGGCGCGGATCCAAGGGGGGGGGGCCAAGGGGCGATCCCCCTCCCCCACCCCGTAGACTCTCGTTAAATTTTTTTATTAGTATCGTTTTATAATTCTAACTCTTATCTGTGATACTGTAGAAAGACAATTTAAAATGAAATTTTAGCTATGGGACTTTTCGGTTTTAACGTTTTCGATAACCAATAAAGATTAAATACCTCTTGTTATCAAAGTGCATATAATTGTTTTCATACATGTATGCAGTTTAATTATCGAACGATACGTGAACCTTAAAAATTGGTGGGTTACACATAATATACCTACAGTATGGCTATTAAATATCTCGAACGTTTCCGTAGAGGACAATAAATTGTTCCGACAGCAGCCGCGCAACCGCCACGCGATTCGACGTTTGATAAAGATATAAAGACAGACTTTATTGTTTTATTTCGATGTATCGCGAACGATTTCCAAGTAAACGTTTTGGAAAATATTTCATTACTCGATGCGACAAAATGAGGATTGAAGTTGTTTTGATTAAGATGCCCCCCCCCCGTAAATAAGTTCTGGATCCGCGCCTGTTCTACGAGCTTCAGAGTCTAGACTCTAGACGAACGCCCTAAAAGGCTCCATTCGTCGACCATTCCACTACAGCTTTTGGGTTTGAATCGAATCAAGTTTTAATCCGAAAGCAATTTGAAGTATCGCCGATATTGAAATTCGTTGTGTGTACGCACGTCTGTTGGACGTTTGTCGGTCTAGAAGAATGCCGGCGAACGGTGATTTATTTTGCTGATTCAATTACGTGTAAGCAAATTGAACGTCGACTTGACTGTAACGTTCAATATGTTATTGGATTTATTCGGCGTTTCAATTCTTACTATTGATATGTAAATAAGCATAAATAACGGAATTACTGGACGGAAAAAAAATCGACTTCCCGTTTGAAAACAAAAAAAAAAAAAAGCCTACAGAATCTCTAATGTCAATTGTGTAGGGTGACATAATGTCCCCTCAGTTCTCATGACGTATTTATATGTGTGTGTGTGTGTGTGTGTATTTTTTTTTTTTTTTTTGAATTTTCTTTTCGAAGGGTTATGATGTTGACATTTTGATTCATTTTATTACGTACTATCAAAGACGAACCGGAATGGTGAGTCGTTTTTTTAAAAATAAATTACTGATTTCAATTAAAATAGCAACGGTGATAGGGATCATGCAAATAAGTATAATTAGTGTCTACAATATATTTTTTTCTTCGACGCTATAATACCGTAATAAGAAGCCGGTCCCGATGAGATTTATATTATGTTAACGAACATATAAACATACGGAAAAAAGGTGTACGTATTCGAAATAAGTTCTAATTTTTTTTCCCCCGGACGACGCGGTATAATGATTTTTGAGAATTCGAACCGACCCCCGGCAGAGCTTTTTATGATATAATAAATTGTACACGGAATACCCGTTTCGCGAATACGCGTTGATTTTTAGTTTGTTTTTTTTTTCTAGCGGTAAAGGGCGGAACGGAGAGAGAGAGAGAGAGAGAGAGAGAGAGAGAGAGAGAAAAAGTGTGAGAGGGAGGGAGCACCACTTGGACCGGAAAAGAGGGTACGCAGACTATAGAGTAGTAGTTATGAGTTCGTTTTAACATTGCATTCCACTGTACGAGAGGGGAATTTTATTGACCGTGCAAACGAAAAGCTCATATTTTCAGAGTGGCTTGTAAATTGATATTTCATTTTTCGGCCAAGTTTACACAGCGTGCACCGCCGATATATAATACATACACAATGACGTGTATAATACGTTCGTATATTATTTACATAGTACATAATATAAAAACATCAAATATTTGACATTCCGTAAATACACAATATGTCGATGTGTTATAACGCGTATAGAATTTTTTTCAAAAAACAAAAAAAAATCTGAATACGAACCACTCGAGCCAATCGAGCTAATGTAACGTATAGTTTCCTACTTTCAACGTTCGGCGATATAATAAATATCAATGATGAAAAACACGAATACACAAAAAACGATAAACAATCAATAATAATCTGGTTGTATTATATCGATAATTCAAAATTATATTGTTATATTCCTAGTTTTTTCTCTCGTTTTTCTCGTTTTTTTTTTTTTTTTTTTTTAAACGTAAACCGTCATATATTTAGTCAAACGATGTCGACGTCAAACGACGTGTAGTAAAACGGAAAAACTTGCGTGCCGCTGTTGACACGCGTAACACCGGATTAAATACTTCGTCCGACGGGCCGGGAAGTCAAATATTTGGACGCGACGGACACTCGAGAGTCCCCGGAAACGGTGTGCAAACACGTCGCGCAAACACGCGCCGCACGAACAGGAGGCACGCGCAAATTGCGGTAAACAGTTCAAAAACGGTATAAATAAAAGGGGCCGCGCGCGCGTGGAACACGATGCTGTCCGACGGCGGCGGCGCTACGCGCTGGGGACGTCCGCCCGTCCCGTCCGACAAATCGGAAAAACGAGACACTAATGTATAATGTTCAGCAGGAAAAACATTAACGGCGGACGGCGTTGTGTAAAAATCTAAAATTACAACGCGACGTCCGCGCGACCGTACGGCGGTGTTGTGTTACTATTATCATACCCCTCGGTTCGGATCAACAGAAGCGCCGGGTTAACTTTACACCGCGATGCGTCCGCGTGCATTACATCGTGTGCGCGTGTGTGATATATGGATACATATATGTATATATCATAATTTGGACGAGACGTGATATTTGTAGAACGGCGTTCGGCAAAGTGTTGTGCGCGGCGTCGTGTGTCAATACGAGAAAAACGCGCGATGACGTTGATCATCAATTGCGTCGCGTCGGAATGGAATACATCGAGACGAGCGTTTTTTCGCCTTCTCCGGAGGCGTCGTCGTCCGAAAAAAAAACAGTCGTACGCGTAACGGTAACAATGAACCTACGGCGAGATTTTCCCGTTCGATTTTGACGGGCTCGCGACCCTCAACCGATAGCGGCGGCACAGGTGGGGCGGAGAAAAGCAATAACGATAACGACAACAATAAAAACGAGCACCGACGTCGCACGGAACGCGTCCGCGTGTTTGTCCGCTGATAATAACGCGCGCGCCGACGCCAAAACGGTAAAACGTTATCTGCGCGACGTTCGGCCGCCGCCGACGTTTTTAATCGGATTAAAAAAAAAAAAAAAAAAGGAATCGAACAATCACAATAAAAAAAAAAAAAACGTCCGGACGGCACCAGCCCGTAATATTATCGGCGCGGACGGTATGCAAAACATTCGCGCGCCGAAATCGGTCCCCGGCGATGTGCGAAACGCGCGCGCGTATATATCACGCGCTGGAAAAGGGGTTGCCGCCGCGTTAACGGTTATTAAATTCGAAACCGAATACGGCCGGCGGGATAATATATATATATGTTTTGGTGTACGTGTGTACGTGTGTACGCGGGCGCGGGTAAAGCGAGAGGGGGTAAAAGTCGTCGTCGCCGCCGAGGGATTATATTATTATTATTATTATTATAATCGTAATGAAATCACGCTAGACGAGCGGCGGCAATATGGTTTCTGGAATTGATGGACTTTGCGCGCGCGATACACGGGTATTAAAAAAAAAAAAAAAAACCCCAAAGAGGGTGTGCGCGTGTGCGACGGACAGAGAGCGAGAGCTTCGCCGCAACCGTATAAACGTATATATATACGTACGTACGTTCGAAACGAGAATATAAAAGGGTGGTGGTCGTCGCTGTCGTCGTCGTTCGGGTGTTATGCCAACATAATATTTTCCCCGTAGGCGCGGCGCGGCGTACGTCGACTTACACGCGTACTTTTATTCGAAACGACGACGACGACGACGGCCGTCGTCGCGGTCGGAGGGCGGCGGATACTTAAAAAAAAAAAAAAAAACGCGTACACACACACACACACATATATATATATTTAAAACGTTCCCCTGGGCCGGTCCGCGCGTACGCGTATCAGACCGTGTGCCGACGGACGCCACCCCGTTTTCGACGGCGGGAAAAACGAGCGCGCAGAGAGGGTTGCACGTGGCTTTTCACCCGCCGGCGGGTGACACGTACGGCCCGACATTAATCTTGTATGCGTGTACACGGTTAGGTCGTCGCCGTCGGACGCGGTGGCTTTTCGCTTAGGCGCGCCACCGTTTTTTTTTTTTTTTACTCGTTCGTTTCCGGTGTGCGATTTTCCCGTCACGGTAACGTCCGCGAGACGGACAAACGTTTCGGCGTCTGACAAACCGTAAACGACGACCAACCAGGCCACCGTACCTGATACCTACACGTGATCACCGCGCGACCGCGTTTGTTACGGGACGATCACAGATGGCGCCGTTCTGTTCGAAATTTCTACATTTATACTCGTGTAAACGTTAGACAAACGGTGATTGTTATCAACGTTCCGACCGCTCGGGTTCGTAATCGTCATCGCGCGCACACCGTGTTGACTGTCGTACGCGCTTGTGTGTCGTCACAGAACCGTACGTCCCGCCAATGTCTTCGCGGCGGTCGATTTGTCGAACATTAAATTATTTCACCAGCACTACTATTGGCGTTCGACGTTTGACAGCCGTATCTGCGCGTATCCAACACAAATCTAAATCGAAACTACCTCTAGCATGTCAACTAGAGAATCTATTCGATCCGACACGGTCACTGTAGTTGAAACACGTCTAAAAATCCAGACGAACGTCCCCCAAATCGATACGATTGCGTCGAACGAAATTCAAAACTCATTTAATCATGTGTACCGTATGCATTCGGTCCCAACCGCGGCAAAAGCCTATTGTCTCGCGGAATAAGCTCCGTCATCGTGTCCATTTAGTTGCTACGCACAACAAATAAACACGTACCGTACCGTTCCAACGTGTCGTCGATGATTATTATTGAACACGTGTGCGCATACGTATTTAATAAGCTTATAGGCGTCGCGTACGAGCGACGAACGTCACGGGAAAACGGTATCGGCGGCGCGTTTTTGTACGAGGGCACGGCACGTACGTAATATATTTATGAAATCTTTTTTTTTTTATTTTTTTTTTTCCTTGCGCGGCGGGATGGGTCGTGCGTGCTGCGGACGACGAGAAGGGCGGAGTGCTCGGGGGGGAGGGGTAGGGGGCTAATCGAACGGGGAAAAAATGTGTTTTCGAAAATAAAGAGAAATATGCTGCGCGGGGATTTTACACGCGCGTACGTATGTATAAAATAATATCGTATCGCGCGCGCATTAGACAATGAAGAAACACCCTTCCCCAGCGTCCCCCCCCCACCCAACCGCCGCGTCCCCGACCGCCGCCGCCGCCGCCGCCACGGTCGGGCCGAGGCGCTGGGCCGACGACGGGACGCGCGCGGCTGCACGGGGAGGGGTCTGTCGCAATGGCCGGAAATTCAAGTTTCGCGAACGGCGGCGGCGGCGGCGGCGGGACGAGAGGGGTCGGCTCCGGTGCTGCCAAGGGCTACATCCGTTTCCGGCTCACCCGCGTTCGGGACGGACTTGAACGGACGCGCGAGGGAAACGGGTGGCGGGCGGCGAGGACGTATATATTCTCGCGGCGAGGTTGAAGTGACGGGCGGAGCGGTGCGTGGAGACCGTCATTAGACCGAGAGAGCCGAGCAAAAGAGAAAGCGACGGCGGGGGTGTGGGGAGAGGGGAAACTGAAAAAAAAAAAAAAACCCGAGAGAAGAGAATTTTCCAGCAGCTCAACAGGGTGGTATTGACGTTTCTTATATATTTTTTTCGCGTACGTCGATTTTATAATGTACGCGTGCGTGCGCGTGTGTAATAATAATACGTCTATAAGTATAACGAACTCGGGCAAGAGCCCTTGAAATATGTAGTCTCATCGGGGGAATAAAAAAAAGAAGAAATACACGACCTCCTACGTAATACACACACACACACACACACACACAAACACCTACGTATATATATTTTATATTATTGAACCGCTTTTATGGAAATCACGAGATAATAACACGTAATAACTCTCGTTCGTGTGTTCCGTCGCGTATTAGCGTCTTCGTGAAAGTACCATCTCGTCCGCACCAACCGAACCGTATACCTGTGCGTCCGTACGTATTGAACGAACTCGCGGGGCGGCACAGGGGTTTCATCATTCCCCCGACACGAAACACCGCGACGAGAAACACGATCGTCTTGTATTGTTCCGCCGTCTCCGTCCCCGTTGCCGAAACGATCCGCTCGCTCCAGATCTTCCGACAGCCGTACGACGATAACAATGATCGTCACAAAAGGAACCCGCGGCGCGTACGGAACCCCTCGCGCGCCACGGACAACCGTAGCACGGGAATCCGCGCGACCTTCGGGCCCGCCGGTGAAGAGCGCGGGAAGTGGTTACCGGGGGGGGGGGGACGCGGACAGGGCACGTCGTTTTGCCGGGACTTCAACGCGCCGGACGTCTTTGAAAACGTGCCCTGTAAAAACGCATTGGAGTTCGAAAACACCGACGTACGGACGAAACGATTTTATTTTTTTTATTTGAAACGTTTGCGAACCACGTGAAACGTGCTGTCCTTTTACGTTCTGGTCGAGGTGAAAAAACAAACAAACAAACGAAAATCACCGATAAACCGTCCGAAAAGCGATCCGATGGCCGTGCCGGGCGTACGAACATTTATCAATAAAGATGAAATTTTTTAAACGGCCATTGTAGTAAACGCCCGATGATTGATGGTCGAAACGTTACGAAAAAGAAAGGCTCGACTTATATATTGAGCATACATTAAAATAGCGTAAATACGCTTTTAAAGTTTTATGTCGTTCTATACGTTTCCGCGTTACTTTTATCGTTCGAGGGGAACGACAAAATATTCGCCATTTTAGTTGTTCGACTCGTTGGATCAGAACGTTTCGCGACATTTCGTCAATGTCATCACGTTTAAAAAGCCGGAGAACGAAACGAGCGCCCGATGTCGTGACGCGATTTCCGTCGAACAGGCCCTCAATAGATCTCTCATCGATCCACGCGCGATATTTCCGGACCCGATGACCGGTAGTCTTACGCGTGCGTCGCGTTACAGCCGGAAACCGGATACGACAACGGTCAACGCGGTCAATCCGTTTTCAAATAATTCGGTAACGACGGTTAACGAGCGTAAGCTTCGGACTTCGCGTGCACCCATGTCGTCTCGAGCGGATCGGCTGGAACGCGAAAAAAACTGCACCGAGAACGGTTTAAAGTCGATTTTCGACGATAAAAAGTTTTTGTTGTTGTCGTTGAACCGGCACCGTCCTAGAACCCGTCGGAACGGATGACCTAGGCGAAAACGATAGCGTTTCGTGAATAATCGTTTTGAGGTGGTAAAACGTGGACGCACACGCCCGACGTACAACCGTAGCGTTGTCCGGAGCAGCCGATCGAATACGATTGTGTTCACGCGGCAGTCGCCAACGTCTTGGCGTTCACTGACGTCGGAGATCGTCGATTTCTGGTGCGCCGGCCGAACGGAGTCCGCGTGATATTATCGTGTTCAACGCGCACAACGCGAGGAGTTATGTTCGAGTGCACCGTACGAAATTAGTCTACTTTGGGGGAAAACGCATCTCTATTCAACGAGTGTATCAATGGACACGAACAAAATGCATTCCGTATTTAACGCGCACGCATACGAATGAAAAGGAGGGACCTTTTGTACCCGCGGTCTTTTGTCTGTCGATTCACTTGTTTCTTTTTACTATTATTACTATTATTATTATTATTATTTTTTATTATTATTGTTGTTAAGTGTTATGACTTATGATTATGCATACCTATACGTCGTATTCATTCAATAATTTTCGTTTGATTTGCACCGGTACCCGACGAGAATCACCCGCGGCGGCGGCGGGGGGGTTTGGAGGGTTTCGCGGTGCCCTACCTTATTATTTTTTTTATCGTCCGGAGATCCGTGACGGTACGGCGAGCGTACGGAACGGGTTCGACAGACGGCGCCGTTTGTTTTTCGACGCCCGCGGGCGAATAGGGACGTAAAAACCAATGTGGTACAGAAAACGCATACGGCAAAAAAAAATAAACGACGCGCCCGTCTAAGGCTAAAAAACGCCGGCGAGATCGGATCGCGCGCGGGTGGGGGTGGTGTGGGGGATGACACGAAAAACGTCATCGCGCGTTCCTTACCGGCCGTCCAGACGTTCGTTCGTTCGTCGTTTTCGATAGCGTTCCGTCGCGGCGTATTGTTTCACGTGATGGCTGCCGCGCGTACGGACCGCGCTCGCATAGGACGGCCGCCATTGCGGACGGGTCCCCTCCCCGCGGCGGCGAACGGGGTTCGCTCGCCGGGCCGGCCGTCCCGGACGGTCCCCGTTCGCGCGTCTCGCGTTTTTTCGCGCAGGCAAACGATTTTTTTCTCTATTCTACGGTCGCGGTCGCGTCCGTCTCGATCTCGCGGCGACCCGCGTACCTAACCATAACACACGATACCTTTGACCAGGTATCCGGTCCCCCCCCCGCCACCCCGCCGAGGGAGGTTTTCTTACGCGAAACGAATTGAACGCGCGCGCGCTTATACGTTTGATATATTTGTCGCGCGGGTTCCGAGAAATCCGATCCGGACGGTTTGACAGCGCCGTGGACCGCTCGCGGCATTGTGAGTTCCGGCCGCCGCCCCCTACCTGAAATGCGCGCATTGTGCCCCGTGACGTTTATGCGCGTAAAAAAAAAAAAAAAAAAACATTATATACGAGTGTAATAAATAATTCTCTCTCTCTCGCGCGCGCGCGTATTAAATGTAACGCGCGCGCGGTGGCAGCTGGTCGTGTGTTTTTCGAACGACGCGGCCGCGGCAGGTATGAATGCGCGTCGGCCGCCGCCGTTTCAGACACGCGGACGCTTCTGGTCACCGCCGCGTCGTCGCGCCCCTCCGTACGGCCGATCCGTCGACGAATAAAACCGACAGGGGTAACCCGCGCGTACGTACGTGTGTGCGTGTGTGTGTAATACGTCGTTGGGGCGAGTTTCACAGGTGTGTGTCGAAATCTGTGCGCCGTTTTCCTCTCTCTCTCTCTCACTCCCGTGCCCCCCCCCGGGCCGCGCCGCAGCAGCCGCCGTCGTACGTAACGCGTATAATATATTATTATTATTTCACCTTGTCCCGCGCGCGCACGCACACACACGCACACACGCACACACGCACACACGCGCACACGCGCACACCCGTCGGGAACGACCGCGTGCGTGCCTGCCGGAGCGCGGGGCAGCTGCAAAAAGGCATGTGCATTGTGCACGGCCGGTAGACGTTTCGGCGCGGAGGGGTACGCGGCCCGTCCGACTCCGCCTCGTTACGGCGGCGTGCCCATAGATCTTCGGGCCGAGGGACCCGGTCCGGGGGATCGACGCTCGCCGTCCCATCCGGCGGCGGCCCGCGGTCAGAGAGACCCGAAACGTTTCGGGCAGCTAAAACCGCCGCTCGGCAAAGCGAGGGGGTTTTCTTTTCTTTTTTTTCCCCCCCCGTTTGTTTTCATAACGAGACGTGCACTACTCGGGAACGAGCCGAGCGAGTCGGCCGTTTTTTCGGTATAACGCTGTCAAGAGAGTGTAGCGGTGGTGGGGGGGGAGGGGCGGGCGGGGGTTTCGTAACGTGTCGTAATCTATTTGAGTCGTGCAGACGTACACAACGCGCCGGTGGTTCTCAACGTTTTTAGGACCGCGACCCGCATGGTCTTACGTTTAAAAAAGAAAAAAAATCATACACGCGTTTCACGGAACATCTACAATCGGTTTTGGGAAACGATTGGCGGCGACACGGTGAAAAACGTACGCCGGAACAAGAACGGTGAGCGAAAGTCCCGAGGATACACTCGATCCAAGTCCCACGATAAACGGAATCGGACGATCGTTCGTTTTTAACGTCCCGCGACGCGTACACGTCGTGCACGATCTCCGGCACGTTTTTTTTGGCGTTACGTCACGTGGGTCGTGCGCGGCGTTCGTTCGTTCGTTCGTTCGTGTCCTTGCCCCCGCGGGGATCGGACGTTTCGAGTCGACTTTTCTCGCGTGTCGTCTTTTGTTCTCTCGCGTTCCGTACGTACGCACGCGCGTGTATGGCGTCAGCTCCGCCAGTCAGGTACGGTACCGTTTCGTCGGCCGATCAGCAAGTTTCGCGTTTGATTGTCCGAGACACCGCCGGGAAAAAAAAAACGGATAACGCCGCTCGATCGGACGGGAACGTACCTTTTGTACGGAGTGCGCCGGCACACACGACGAACGTCTATGACCGCGACTGAGGGAATGTTGTTCAAGTCGAAGCAATAATTTTTCGAACACACGCGTTTTGTTATTTTCGGTTGGCGTGTCGCGTTTCATTCCGGTGTCGACACAATTGCCGAATCGAAAACGATTTGCCCGCGAGATCCATTGATCCATTGATTTTCCCGCGAACCATTCACGACGATCGGCCGATTCACGTACAATTAATAATCCGAGGATCGCGCGCCGGACTGTAGCGATTGTGCGAGTATCACGACGAATAATTATCGTTAGGTAATCGTTTGTTATGAGAATAGAATGTCGAATACAAAACGACGTAGTTCAGCATTCCGCGACGTGCACAACAAATCTAATCGTATATTTACAAAAAAATTCACTAGGTAGAGTCGTATTTTTGTAAAATGTACGTATTTTTTCGCATCGGACAAACGTTTTCCGATGCACATTTTATACGGTGTAGTTAGAAAGCGAATCGTTTGAGTGACGAACGATCCGCAACGTACATACGAACAATGCGAAGTTGATTATTTGGCAAACCCGTTTTTTGTCTTCCTGTTTCGATCGCGTACAATACGAAACAATATTCGCCGGTGACTTTCGACACTGCGTCGGCCCTACATCAACATCAACGACCAAATCTTTTCAACACGATAAACAACGACAAACCGTCGAATCCGCGTCATTTTTTTTTTTAAATCAAACAAATTCCGCGGCTTCCGTGGCCGTCGGACACGACGTCATAACATTCGCAGACATTTACGTATTCATACAAGAGTTATGCTGGCGTACATTTTTCTGATAAGTTCGGTCTCTGCGGATGTTGGCGGTCGAACGGGAGTCTCGCAGCGGTTACGTACGCATGGGGTTCATTGTTTTTCATTAGGTGTTGGACGAACCCATTCTGAAACCCATTCCGGCCCGTCCGCGTCATTGAAACTCGTTTGGCGTAGCGGACGCTCTCGAGTACGAGTAACGCGATTTCTCGGCAAACCGCACGCATTCCGATTGCCCGTCGTCGTCGTCGTCGCGCGCGCCATCGTTGCCCTCCGAGGGTTCGCGACGTCTCGCAAGACTTCTGTCCGTGAAAACAAATCACGTCGTAAAAAACCGTGTACGGTTTACGGGCCGTCGTAAAAAAGTTTAAATTCGTTTCGGCGCCGAGGAATTTCATTTCGTTTCCCGCGTCGCCCGCCGCCGGGACGGTGACGAAAATTCCTGTCCGCGCGCACACATATACATTTATTTATTTATTAATAAAGAAGTGGCGCGACCACCGCGTCGAATCGATAGAACGTTGTGTACGGGCGGGTCGGTTTTCACGAATCCTTTCGCGTATTACATATTATCATTATTATTTTGTGCGCGCGCGTTACGTATACATAATTCGAAAAACACACACACGCCGCGCAAATACCCGCGGGGTCGTAACGGGGTCTGCGAGCCGTTTATTCATTATTCACGAGAAACGCCGGCCGGGTCTGTCGGAAACAAACGAATGTATACACACGCACCGGCACGGAACTTAATCGTGTGTGTGTGTTTTTTTCCCGTTCGTTCGCGTATTTCACTTTCGTCCGCCCGAACGCGACGCGGCACATGTCGACGACGACGACGACGACCACCCGCGCCGTACGATCTCGCGACATCGTCGTCGTCTCGAAGGTCGACGATCGGGGGTACGCGTCTGTTATCGGTCATACGCGGCGGTCGATAATGGTTATCCGTGGGAAATCGACGCGCGTCCGTTCGCGTAAAACATTGTTTTCGCGGTAGCTGGCGAACAACGGCACGTTGATAATGGTTTTGTCGTCAACGCGAGCAAACAAATATTCCCGGCTGTTCCGACGTGACCGCCCGACGAATTAATCATCGTCAAGCCGACAACATCCTCGCGCGCCGGCTCTCTATTATGCGCGATTTTTGTCGAGTCGACCCCCGCCGTATTATGCTTACGGTGGATTTGCGTCCTGTACACAATACCGTTATCGATCCGCGACAGTCTTAAAACGTAATTAGTCGACCGAAATAAATGCTCTTAAGCCGTCACGGTACAATTAGTCGTTATCACGTTAATATTGATTGCGTCGCGATTCGTTTTCACGAAATATTATCGATCACGTTATTTCGGGTACACGACGACGACGACACTGGCAAAGTCTTGTCCGTTTTGTTCGCGGGACGGGACCGCGCGCGCGTATAACGTTATCGGTTTTACGCGTGTCAAAAGCACCCTACCGGAGTGCCAGGGGAAAAAAAAACAAAATAAAATAAAAAATGGCGGATCTTTCGGGCCGGGACGCATCCGACCGAAAACGGGCCCGGGACGGAAAACCGAATTCCGGCCGGCGAACGGACACGATTATTGCCGTGCCGTCCGAAGCCGCGAAAACACGGATTACCGAAATCGACGAGTTGGTCTACCAGGCCGTCGCGGCGAAATCGTGTTTGCCGGACGTGCCGGCCGCGTGAGATCGATTTCAAGTCCGTGAAAACGACGAACGCTAATTGTGATCCGTGTGCGAGCCAGTAGCGTCGCGACGCACACGGCAAAGGAGCGTTTGGTCAGGCACGAATGAACGCGTCGTAGCGCGCGCCGTTCAAGTGCGCACCGTCCGCGATCGTCAACGCGATTGTTGTCCGGTATTTTCACCGTTGTCGTTGTTGTCGTCCCGGCGTGTTACAAAACACGGTACAAGAACGGCACGAGTCGCTAGGCAAGGACCATTGTCGCCGTCGTAAGTCCCGGCGAAAAAAGCGAACCAAAGAGCAAAAAAGCCGTTTAAATCTCCATTGATCGAGACGAGGCGATGATAATTACCCTCGCGGTGCCGTCCGCGCGTTCTCGTACCGGAGAGAGAACAGGAATGGCGAGAGAAATTAAACGAAAAAAAAAAAAAACCACCGTTCGGACCGGTGGTGGGGGGGGGGGGCGGGCCGAAATAACGAGAGCGAGTTGGGAAATCCGCACACGCACACGCACATATATATATATATAGAAAAAACGGTGTGGGGGTGGGGGTGGGGGACGACGGAAAAGAAAGAACCCGCCGCGGGGGACGGGGACACCGAAAGTAATGGGTGAAGTTTCGTTAATTACTCTTCCGTTCTCGTCGATGAAATAAAAGAGCCGGGGACGGCCGCCGTCGCTCCGCGCTAAGAAATTATAAGTTAGCTGCATCCGGCCCCGGCGCGTTCACACCCTCCGTACTTAATTACTCGGAATAATTTGTCTTCGCCTTTCCCGAAATCGTAAATTTTTTCCACCCTAAAAACCCGCGGCTCCCGCGCGTTCCGCCCACCTCGGAATCCGCCCGTCGTCGTCGTAGTCGTCCGCCCCCGGGGCCTTTACCGGATGTGATGACTTTGCGTGCGCGACGCGAGTTCGTCACGGTTTACGTTCGTACGACACCCGCCGCGGCGCGATTTCGCGTACGATTCCGGTAAACCCGCCGGACGGGTTTTCGGGCGGGATACGGATCCGGCCGAGTCGACGCGGCTGTCGGATCCGCCGGCGAACAACTGTTGTCGGTTCGATTCCGCGCTGTAAATAAATCCTCGTGTTCGCGATAGTTTCGACATGAGTTCTAACGTTTTATTTGTTCTACCTGAAATTACACGGTTTGTTTCGCTGTTATAAAAAAAAATAGCATTTACGAATAATAATAATAATAATAACGGAGCAAACGATTATTGTTTTCAAACTTTACCTGCCGACGCCGAGTGGCCCGATCTCGTGAAACACTGTCGTCACACCGAAATCGTGATGATCAATCAATCGAATGGTCTACGCGCCAATATACCGTACCGGAGATACGGCGGCACGAATCCTTTTTTTTGTTTTCCTAATTTAAATCGACGACGATTACGCGGACGTCCGCGGTCATATGACGTGGTGACCGGCGAACGCGAATATTGATTTCGGCGTTCCGGGGGCGCGCGCGCAAACGAAACGTGCGGACGAAACGCCAACACGCCCCAAGACGTAATTATCTCCAGAATTCGGGCGAACGTGTCCGACCTCCGTGCGGTCACGTTAAACGTACGTTTTTTACCACATGCTCCCCCACCCCCCCATCCCCCGGTTAGGTGATCGAACGAATTTCAACTTGGGGGGGTGGGTTTTTTTTTTGCGGTTTTCGGTTTTTCGATTCCGACGCGTAGATAATAATTGAAATTGTCAGAAACAGCGTTATAACGCGTTCGGCATGACCCTTCACGCGCACACACACACGCGCACACACAAGCGCGGGGGCGAGCAAAAATTAACTGTCAAAAACATCGACCGGCGGCCGTCCGGCGAACAATGTCGTAACTCGCGCTGCCGCGGAAAACGCGGAAAAACGTTCGCGAAACCGGTAGCCGACATCATACCGACGAGGGTTCCCGAGGACGGACCGGTCCCCCCGGTCCCCCCGGGTCCCCCGAGATTCGCGCGACGAACGACGCGATTTCGGCCGCCTGTTTTAACTTTTCCGTTTTTCGATTTTCGTCACGGCCGTCCCGTTCGGAAAACGCTGGACCCGTGCGCTCGTCTCGCCGTACACATTACCGTTACGTGCTGCCGGGAAATCGTTTTTAATACAATTGAGTACTCGTCCGGGTTTTCGTTTAACGTTCCGACGTCCCTACTCGTACGGACTTCCGTATGAACGCACCGTCTACATTGTGAGCCTGCGTTTAACCGGTGCTCTCGTTTCACGATTGTGACGAGCAATGCTAGTACGTACTAAAAAAGAATAAAAAAATACTCACTATAACAAACGGCTGGGGTTAGTACGACATTCATTTCGAAACGACGTGTACCGCTACGGGTTTGATCACATTAAACGAATAGATGTATTTTCGGTACAACGCGTGAGATATACGGTATCATTATTATTATTATTTGTTCGTTATGAATGTCCGAACATCCGAATGTAAATCAAGACGCGAGTCGAAGGTTAACGTTTGGCCGAGCGGACAATGAAGCTAGTTGAATTGTAGTCGTTTAGCGTTTACGTTTTTGGCGGTGGCGCGGGGTGTGGAGAAACGAATGTCCTTCATGACGACGGAAGGGATCGGACAGGACGAAATGACGAGCGTAAAACGAAATCGGTACGTGCGGTACCGTTTATTACAATTATATTTCGCGATATTAACGCCGTGTCCGCGGTCGTTTGTCGTCAGTCGGAGCTTTCCAGAAAATCGATTGAAAACCCTATGCCTCGGACATACACGCTCGTCCGTGCGAACCGTCCTCGAACCGACTCACCGTCTTGTCCGAGACGTGACACGCGCCATCTTTTGCGGGGCACCCACGACTTGGCCTCCGCGGACGTTCCCACTCCAAATCCTCGACCCGACGCCGTCCCGGTGCTTCCGAGGAAACCAATTTTACAGTTTGATAAAATCGTGACGGTTCGGTCGATCTGTTTTTTTTTTTTTGGGGGGGGGAGGGGGGGTTTGTCCAGACGAATCGTACCGACGGAAAGTCAAAACAAAAAACGGTCAAAGGCGAGTCTCGACGATTTCGGAAACGATGATACGCGTACGTTAAAAGTTACGGGCGCGCGCGCTCTACATACCTATCGTAATCGTCGTCGTCGTCGTCGCGTTGCGGCGGAGGCGCAGATGCACAACGTCGTGCGGCGGGGGCGGCGGGGAAGTTAAGTATACGACCGTTCGGTGGGGGGGTGCGGGGACGGGGGTACGTGGGGGACGTAAATGTATCGACGACGGCAGCCATTCCGCGAGCGCGTATACATATATATATATACGTACGTACGTACGTGTACCATATAACGTACTGGGAATCGGTGCGAACCCTTCATAATAAATCAGGGCCAGGTGTGCGCGTCGGGTTTTTGTGTGTGTCAACGCCGGCGGGGGGTTCGTACCTACCGCGCGGCGGCGGCCATAGTCGCCGCCGATGACATTACACAACGGGCTCCCGGGTTTTACTTTTTTTCGTTTCGCGTTCTCCGCCGTCGCGCGCGTGGGGTGATTTTCAATCCCTCGGCGGCCCCCATAGCCGGCGCGGGCACACGCACACGCGCACGCACGCGTATCCTTCGTATAACCGACCTCGGTCGCCTACCCTACCCTGCCGTACCGTACCGTACCCCCTATCTACCTATCGGGATTGTCGCCCGTACACGCGGATTATAAATCCGTGCATCCTGTGCAGAGCGGCAGCCCGCAGGATTCCGATCCCTCGGTTTCCCCCCTTCCAACCGACCCCTCCGCCGCCGCCGCCGCCGCCGCCGGCCCTTCCCGCTACCCGTTGCAGCCTCTAACCTCGCGGCGTCCCTTAAGTAGGATGTACGCCGTACGGATCGCGCGCGAATCCACGAAAGCGTATTATTATTATTATTATTATTAACAATAACAAAATAAATAATATAAACCCAACCGACGGCAGAAACGCGAAACGCCGAATACTCATGCGGCCGTCGGTCCGCCGCGTGATCCGCCATAACCTATTTGACGCCACCTCGTGGAACGGCGTGGAGAACGTTTTGAAGGCAAGCTCTCTCCCGTCTCCCACGTTCTTAGCGACACGTCGTTCGCATATCCGGCCGCTGCTGTTCGAGGTTTAAAAATCGGTCTCGACGAAGAAACGTTTGGTCGGGCGAACCCGGACGACGATGCGTTTTGACGTTTCTAACTGAACGCGTTGTTGTTCGCGCGACTATAGTTAAACTCGCGCGTGTAGATCACACGGCGCATCAACGCCTACTAATGTCGTCACGTCGTCGGTCGGGTTTTTCTCTTTATTTTTTATTTTATTTTTTAAATTTTTTTTTCGTTGTGAACGGAACAAAAGACGGGCTCTAAACGTTTCCGGTAAATGACACGCGTACATGTATATAAATAGTTTATGTACGCGTACAAAAGCGGGGCGAACGTCGGTCTTGGAGCTGCGTACGATTGTGTGTGTGTGTGTGTGTGTGTGTGTGTGTGTGTGTGTGTGTGTGTGTGTATATATGATATTGTATTATCTGACGCGCGTGTGTGTTATATAACGACGTTCACGGTATCGCGTGCGTGTGCGTACGGTTTTTATTTTACCTATAGCCTCGCGCGTCCGCCTTGCAGTGGGTCTCAAAACAACCGAGACGCGTTTTCGAACGCGGCGGAAAAAAATTTCAACACGAGCAAATGATATCCGTCCGGATCCGAAAGTTCCGTCGAATGACGGCAATCGTATTTAAAACAGCCGTCGTTCGAGGTGATCTGGCCAGTGTAACGTCAACGTCGCTGTACAAGTTTGACAACAGAGAGGAATGTGAAGTCGTTGGGACGGCGATTGTACGCCCCGGTTTGAGGGACTTTAAAATCGAACCAGAACTGGTTTTGACAAAACGTTCCAGACGTGCCAGACACGATGGAACGAACGAATAATAACGCGACGACGTTCGACGACTCGCGTGCATATCACGCGGCGAATGATCGAACGACGGTTGAACACGGTTGAATCCGCGACGGGACATACCACGTGTCGTACACAAAGTGAACGACATTCAATAACAGGCGAAAAAAATTATCCCCGAAAAACCACGTGAATAATGAAATGTTAAACGTTCGTTGGTCGTATCGCTTTCGCGTATGGCGATTCGAAATCGCGTACACGGATCATGCTAAGATTTCGTGATGGGTTTTTAACCCCCAAAACCCACTCCCGCGTTCGCCCCACGCACCGTTTTTCCGATTTGAAACCGGACGGAACGCGTCAAGAACCTAACCTAACCTAACGCGCGTTTACGATTCGCCGGAAACGCGTTCACGGTCGGGATTAATAAACTATATATTGTAGTCCGTATTGTCCGCGGGAATAAATCGGAATGTCCGTCGTAAACACGAAAAACGGCGCAACACGAGCCGGACGAACGCCCCCGCGGACACGAAACTCTGTCGCATTGTTGCGGGACGACGACCAGACGTGCACGGCCATCACAAAGGGGTGATGGGGCCAGCGAGTACTATGGTCCCGGGGACAAAACACAATATAACCTACATATTATTAGCGAAATAAAATGAGTCGCGCCACCCCAGTGTCACTGATGATTTCTTACTACACGATTCTGTGTAACAATCCAAATGTGTATGTCATTTTTATTTCATGAGATCGGGCCACTTGGCGTGTCGGTAGGCGGGCGCGGCAGTTTGAAAATATAAAATAATTATTATTATTATTCATAAATGCTTTTTAAAAACTGTTGATTTTTATATTAAACTTATTTCGAACTTATTTTCGGGTAACTCAAATAGCTGATAATTCATACAGCAAAAGAAGCTGTATTTTAGGTAACTTTTGTAAAAATACAAAATTAAATGTTGGAATTTACGAGAATTTATTGTAAATACTAATATACAATGAGGGGCCGGATTTGCTTACAGCGCCGTAGTTGAAAAATTCACGTGGGGAGCCTGCAGACGTGTGTTATCGAAGACACGTGGGAAACTCGTTGGTAACGTCGGACGGGCGAGTTTCCCGTTTCGGCGTACCGGATATTGTGACGAATCCGGCGCCTCGTGCGCGAATATCGTAGTCGTCGTCGTCGTCGTATACGAATGAAAAAAAAAAATCCCGACACAATTTTCGGGCAACGTTAAAAAAATAAATAATTAAAAAAAATCATCCGGTCGTTATTGTTGTCCGTGCGTCACAACCGAAAAACGGAAACGAAATCGGACGTTTTGCTTCGGGCCGTTTGGCGAACCGATCGCGCGTCGAAATGTTGTTCTCACCGAATATTTACCAGTATACAGCGGCCATGCCCGCCCAGGCCATCTAAAAATGTTGTACTTGGGCCTCAAGCTATATCGTATTATCACGTGAATCGAATCGAACCGTTAAAAACACTTGTAAATAAAAAAAAACAAAACCGAAAAAATCGCACTAAAAAGTGTGGAATGAAACAAAGGTCGAAGTCGGCGTTACGTTTAAGTAATTCGTGATTGAAAAATTAAACATAAGGTATCCGTAATATTCGGTCTGGGAGTGATATGAGCAAGATCCGGCGCCGACTTCGACTTTGTGAACTATTTCACATTTTTCGGTGCGTTTTTTTCAAAGTCTGTTTGATTTTTTTCCCAAAAATTACTACTCGTTTTCGAAAAATTGTTGATGTTCCATGTTTTATTTCACAGCTTGGAAAACAGATATTACCAGACGTTAACACGCTGTATGTATCCCCGTATATTATTAATCGTCTAGTTATTGTAAACACGTCTGAAAAGCAATTTTATTTTTTTCACGTGACAGTGAGGACGTCAGATCGTGTGGCGGCGGGAAGTGGAGGGACAACGAATGAACGCGTGCCTGGGGCACCGAAACTCTAAACACAACGGCTGGTCCGGGCCCGATAAACACGCGTATTTGAAGAGAGACGTCCCGAGAGACCCCGCGCGCGGGGAACGTCGTCATTGTGAACGACGACGACGACGACGACGACGACGACCATCACGAGATCCGTCACGTTCGGAGACGCTCGGCACACGCGTCGATCTCCGTCCGCCACGTATTGTTTGCTGTCAGTCGGACGCCGCCCGCGAAATTCAACGCGCGCGATTTCCGGCGGTTAGGTGTTCGCGAAACTCGTATTACCCGTCCGCGTCGGTGTCCGGCGTGCGCGATTTGTCGGGTGGCGCGCACGAGCTGTTGCCAAGAGCGTTTCGAGTAAGGGTCATTGCAATCGAAACGCAATTACGGTGCCGGTGCCTAGATAATGCGCGACGTCAAGTAAAACAGCGCCGAGCGCGCACGATAATAAAAACAACACCGCACTGCGCGTAACCGTGCCGAACGAATGCTGCGCGCGGCACACGCCCGATGCGTGTTTGTTAAACGTTTGAATGAAAATCCACGGCGGCGGCGGCGGCGGCGCGTGATAAACAACAATCGAAACGATTGAATCGCTCTCTCTCTCTGTATTCTAATTGTCGTTTTGCGGGCGCCGTCGCCGACAATAAACGTTGCACTTGGCTTCGCGTCGAACGTCGTCCCTCCGCCGTGCTATATGAATATTATTATTATTATTATCGTTATTGTTATTGTTATCGTCGCGCGTGCATTGTGCGTGCACGGAGACCGAGCCGACGCGCGTATTCTCAGGTAAAACGGGGTCGGGCCTCGCGCAGGTCCGCGTCTGCGCGCAAAGCAATCGGCCAAATCGAAACGCGGTCAGAGTCGGGTCGAGACGAATTGTAAAACGTTCGCGGCGGTTTTGGACGGCGCGTCCCGGGCGGACGGACCGCGTAAAGAAACAACATCGGACGGTAAAAAACCAATCCGGCCGTCGAATCGTCCCGAGTTCAGCCGTGTTCTTTTCTCTGCACGGTCTGTTCGTTAGGTGTGACGAGGTGCGTCGCGTACCCCGTACGCCGGCAATGACCGCGCACCGCGACGACGCATCTCGTATTGAACGTTCTCGCAAGCAATCGACGTTACGACAACGTTGCCGACGGTGAATTTCACGCGGACTCTCATCGAACCGAACGGGCAAACGGTACGGTTTCGCTCTGACACTGTGTGGCGCACGGATAGGCAACCGCCGCGAACGGACGGTTCAGGCGGCGTAACGTTTTATCGGCCGTCCGCGGTCGACGTCCGAGTCGTTCGGAACACGATCGTCCGTTTTTTATTTTTCCGGATGACGGTTAATAATAAACAGCCGTGCCGAAAGCCGGTACGGACAACGTAATAATTACGCTTCAGACCGCGTACCGAACTATGTCGTGCGATTTTTTTCACGTGATTCTTGACGTGTAAAGTTCGCCGCGCCAGGTCGACCAATCGTGGCTCGTCCGGGCGCTGAACGTTATGAATATATTATTATCGTTCGAAAGAGCGATATGAATAATTTAACAATTTTTTCTTTTTTCAAGTACGTACGACACGCGTAAATGTATAACAATATATTCGTCGGAACGATAGCAATTTACGTTCGTTTTCTTTCTAGTCGCGTAACTGAATGATGTCCGGTCAATTACGTGGTAAGAACTAAAAAAAAATCTCGCCGAAAACGCTTGGCCACGGCAAACAGGCGGGACGTCGTCGTCGTCGTATGAAAAGCCGAATGAAAACGCGTCGCGACCGGTCGAATCCGGAAAGCCGTCTCCGGCGTGGCGTTCGGTTACGCTTCAAACAGCGAACGCCTCGCCGGAACGAAATCGCCGCGGAGGACGGGCTCGTCTAACGGCCGGCGGAACGGACAGCGCAACGAGACGTCCCGCGCCGACCAAACGGCGTCGCGCGTGTCGCACGGCGATAAATCGCAATCAAACCGCGTGAAACGTCCCCGGGGCAACACGTCACATTCGTCACGCGCGACACGACTAGCCAGCGTTCACGGGGGTTCGGGTGTCGACCGCCCTCGCGCTCAGGTAAACGATGATGATAATGTGCGTATGCGTTCACGATATCGTCGAGGTGTCGTGCTGGAACCGAACGTAGCCCGTTCCGTGACGACCGCCATTGAACGTGCGCGCGCGCACGTATATGACGTAGTTGTCGTTTCCTCCCCGTCTCGCCGCCCGAAAATTGAAGAAAAAAAAATACGTTTATTAACGTTTAATATTATTAGTAGCGCACGTCGACGACGACAGACATCGTTTCGCAGGCTGCGGCGGCCGGCATTATGTCCTACCGTGGTCCGGGATGAAAAAACAAACAAAAAAATAAACCGTAATATCAAAACGAGAATAATGACAGCGCGGACGACGGCGACGACAGCGTTTAGAGGGAAACTTGTTCGGACGCGAGCAACACACGCGCTCGTCGTGCGCGTATAATACGAGTGTACGCACACGTACGTATAGAAAGCGTACGGATAGAAATATGTGGTTTTTGGACGTCCACGTCGACGGCATCAGCAGCAGCAGCGGCGGCGGCAGCGGCAGCGGCAGCAGCAGCAGTAGTGATGACTATGATTTTTTGTTTTCTCTCTCTCTCTCGACACGGAAAGATAAACTTCACAGCACGATCTCCAGTCGTCGGGCGTATGTGCCGAGTCATCGTCCGCGCTGGTACCGGCCCGTTAATGACTATGATTTATATGACGTCGGAAGCGCAACACGAAATTCTCCGGGCGAGCAACGTGAACAAAACGCACGCCAGCCAGCTAGCACGCACGCACGCACGCACGCTCACGTACCGGCACGTCGTAACGGCGGGGCGTTCTCCGTTTTTTTCGGTCAACGCGTCCGTGACGACCGATAACGATGATAACAACGCGACGACGATCTCTCGTCGGTTTTCCCGACACCGGTGGCGCAACCGGCGAGGTGGGGTGGGGGAGGCTCAAAATTACGCGTGCAATCGTACGAATAAGATCAAATCCAAACGACGCTTCGGAGTTTGTTATTATATCGACGAAATGAATAAATATTTTTTTGGCGTGAAATACTCAAAGGGGGTGAGATGGTCTGGACCCCTGGTTGCGTCACTGTTGCGCACGAGACCCGCTCGCACCGAACAGCCGAGACGTTTGTTTGGACGTGTGCGATCGACATATACGCGATCAACGACGTTAATTAAACGACGATACGGATAACGTGGGTCCCCGAGTCACCGTCGTCAGTCGGGGGAGTCCGGTGATTATTGAAACGTCGATTAAACGTCGAATCGGACGTGTATTTGTTGAAAATCGGCAGAGGCAACAAGAGAATATTCGTTCGTCCGTCGCTCGGCTATGTGTGTGTGTGTTCGTCTCACGTTGTTCGCTTCTATTTGTTTTCATCGATCACGGCGAACGTTTACGGTTTCTGTGCGAAAAACAAACATACACCGTAAGTAGTGCGCATGAAACAACGGACGTACGCACAAACACAACTCGGAGAGAGTCGGAGAGTCCGTCGACAGGCGGAACGAGCGTTAAAAAAAAAAAAATTACTCTGTCGATCATCGTGTACGATCAGATTTATCGACCGGTCTCGGCCGTTACGTAAAACGTCGATTTATTTCAGATCGTATGCGGACACGACGCGACTTCGTTCGTTTGTTCGTTTGTTTTTTGTCGTATTTCGAACGAAATTAAAAATTACGCTTATGAATTATTTAGGCGAAACAGTTGTCGACAAGCGTCGGTGCGTGGTGGTCGAACGGCGAATTATAGGGTGCCGACGGGAGACATCATTAAAACGTCGCTTAATATCGGGTTAGGGAACGGGAGGATAACGGACATTAAGGATGTCAAATCATTCTGCCCGGTCCGTCCCCGACCTTAACTGTAAACAACCATTTCAGTTCTCTTGTGCCTCTTTAATGACGCAAACAAAAAAAAAAAAAAAACATAAATACAAACGTAATGTACGGGAACGGTACGGGGGGGAAAAAAAAACGTAAAATAATGAGACGTTGTGTATTTCTTTTTCGTTGCTACAGTTGCTATCGGGTTACCGCGCGATAGGTGACGAAGCGGAAAAAATAAACCGAAGATTTACACGCCCAGAGAGTAATGCTGCACCGCGTCCCGTACGCATTGTATGTACAGACGGAGGCAACGAATTTGATTATCGTTCACGTTTATCGTCGTCGGCGGGGCGAAGAAGAAGAAGGAAAAAAAAACCGCGGCCCCCCCCCCCGTAATCTTCGGAAAACAAACGACAGACGATAATTCGATACGTAGTTTAAAGAGATGACGTGTGCGTAAAAAATCGAGAAAAAAAAATTCGAACGATTTCGCGTTCAAATATTACCGACGGTAGTGAAAAAAATATTTCCGACGTATAAAAAAAAAACGTACCACATACCATCAGGACAACTCGGCATTGTTATTGTTACGTTCTGACGATCTGGGACCGCGTGTCGTGCCGATAACGATCAAGTGTACGAAATCACATTTTCCTACAACCGTTTTCATTCCGTGTCCTACGATGCTATACGGCCGTAACGATTCACGGACGGACGTGACGGTCCGGATTTTAGACAAATTTTGAAATCATTAAAAAATATCGACCGGACGCGTGTTAACAAAAAAAAAAAAAAAAAAACCAGCCGTACTACCGTGTCGGTTCGAGCGCGCGGCACACGCGCTTGTATTGTTGAATTCGAAAGCGGTAATAAATCATCGTGTTCGAAAAACGATTCTGAGCGACGCGAGTCGATTGAAATGTGATGATGGATATTGTTGACGTATTGTAACACGTGTGTGTGTGGTAAACACCGAGCTCTTTAAAAAAACGTATAAAAAACACTGGGTAAAGCGAAAACGCGTGAAATAATGTACCGGACTAGACACAATTAGTTGGCGAAAAGCAACTAACGTGTCAAAGATCATCCGAACACTCAAAGATAAAACAATAAAAACAAAAAAAGGTAACGTGCTTCACGGGGACGGGGACGGGGAAGTATCCAAAATACGAAACGTGCGCGAAACGGACGTGCTGAACAATATATTATTATTTTTTCGCAATTTTTCGGTCGCCGAATAAAAATGGAAAGTAAAGTAGCCAATACAGCCGGAAAGCAACACCCTTTACGCGCTGTTGCCGTACGAAAGACGTAAAACACTCGGCCGAGAGTCCGAGAACGTGGAAACTTAAACGTTCGTCGACGACTAGGTTTTTGGACATGGAGCACGATGAACAGTTTTCGCGCGAACGGCCGGTGTAATAAATCCGCGTGCGATTTTAAGAGGGTACGCGCGGCCCTCCCACCATTCCCCCCTCGAGTCCTGCGGAGTCGCGGGAGAAGCAGCTGCGCGCACCGTTTTCCGGTACAATACGCGATCGACGTCCGACATGTTTATGTTCGGCGGACCAAGTTTATTATTATTATTATGATTTTGTTTCGCGCGGTTTACGGACCGTAATGACGTAGTTTACAATCGCGCGCGCGCGTGTGTGTGTGCGTACGTTATCGTTATACGCGGCGGGGCGGCTGCTGCTGCTTGCTAGGACGAGACAGGACCGTCCCCTACTGGGCGTTTGAGTAAAGGAAAAATTTTATCATTTCAACGTTAGACGATGCGGAAACCGGTGGTCTGTTCGAGTTTCGAGTCGGAACAAACCGACGTAAACGTCTATTCGTATCGTTTCACGCGAGCGCCGGAGTAAAAGCGTGCGAAAAAAAAAAAAAACGTTTTGCACGACAGTTTCATTTGGTACCCGTTGGCCAACGCGTGTTAGTTTGTTTGTCGATTTATACGTTTCTGAATCGGTCGGGTCGACCGGACCGGCGTCGTCGATATCGGAACCGGGCCGCGACCCGACAGCGACCGCCGTACCGAATAGCGCGTACACGATTCGTCGTTTTTCCCGTGCCGCGCGCCGGAGAAAACAACAGTCGAATAAAAATCGGAATGAAAATAACGGAGCGTTATTTCCGCGCCGGGTTTGCAATTACGAATAGACGGGACGATAATCGGAAAAGTCCGCCCGTCCCGCGGCGAAGGAGTCGTGACGTTACCGTTCCCGGTCTCCGCGTCCGGCCTCTGGCGGTCCGATTTGCCTTCGTCCCTGACCGCGTCCGGCAACGGCGGCAGCCCGCCGTCCACGTCGCCGTACGGGTCCGCGCCGTCGTCGTCCGCGTGTCCGACGCCGGCGTCGCGGCTAAGCCACAGCCTGCGCCGGCGCGCGTCCGCGTCGTCGGCCGCGTAACGCGACGGCAGCCGTCGTCCGCGGCCGTCGTCCCGGCCGTCGTTCTCGTCTTCGGACATGTCTCGCGCGCGGCCGTCCGGAAACGACGCGGGAAACGCGCGCACGTGTTTGACGAGCCCGTCGCCGTGGCCACCGCGTATTTACACGACGTACCGCCAGAACCCGTCCGAGACGCTCTTCCGCGGACCATTTTTTTAAAATTTTTTTAGCACGCCATCCCGCGGGCGACTCGATGACCACCGGAACCGAGTGCTCCGAGAACTCGCGTCGAGGCGCACCCTCGGCCAGCGCGAATCCAACCCACGAGGTGGCCTGTCCCGCGGGCCGTACACGAGACCGTTTATTGATTGTTCGTGACAGGGACGTTCCGTTATCGACCGGACTTACCCGCGCGGTAACGACAACGAACGTCGTAATCCATGTGTACGAAAATACACTTATTGCTTACGATTTTTTTGACCGGTTTTTCGAGTCGTCGCCTATAGTGATCAAAACACTCACTCACTCACGATCACAATAAGCACGACGACCACTGGATAACACGTCCCCACACACGAAATTTGATTTTTTTTTTTTTATATATCCAAGCGACTTCGGAATATATGTCAAAAATTTGAAATCACCAATTTCGTTAGCATCGAAATAGCAGTCGGCAGACCAAACGACGTGTCGACGTGTTTCGATCGAATCAGAGTACTTCGAAAGTCAAACAAATCATTTCCTAAACAACGTAATCACGCGAATCATTGCGGGCATAGCGTTTCGGTTTTTAGCGAAAAGCGGTCGTGTCGACCGCCTGTTACACAGGCCGATAGTTTCTACGCGAGTCACGGGCTCTGAAATCAGCTCGGGAACAATATTGTACATGATTTTTTCGAGAGCTCTTCGCACATTCCGTTCTACGTACGTTTCGTGTAATATTTTCCATCGTTGTCCGGCACGGCGGTATCGGCCGTTTAAAAACACCAGTCGCCAAAGCGTTAACGCTTTTCTGTTCACTTCGGCGTGTGTCCGTAACACGAGACCGGATCGACGGACACAGCGACACAACGACTCTTGTACGAAACCCGACGCGGAGCTCGTGTCTGCTAGTTCGTCCGGCCCGGCTACTATTTCGTCCGTCTGTGAGAGACGCGGCGAACGTGTCGGAATGGCGGTTTTTTAACAAAAAAAAAAGAAACCTCTTCTTCTTTTGTTAATGTTAAAACTAAAATGATTAACGCATACGAGTCCGCGTTAAGCGAGGCATTTGATGTCTTTTTAGGTTTGGTTTTTTTTGGTGGTTATGTTAATTCAGGTAACGCTTTTTGGCGGACACTTTTTCGTGACGGTTTTTTGATTTTAATGTGCCAAAGCAAAGACATAAAATGTCAAAAAAACGTATTTTTTTTTTTTATCGAACACGACCCCCGCGGACCTGGTGAAACGGCCGTGGGTGGGGAGGCAGCGCGCGTAATTATTTCGTTCGCGCGGTGTGACGGAGACGAACGAACGAACGAACGAACGAACGAACGAGTGAGAGAGAGTTAGTCCCTCTCGGCCGGCGGCGCGTCGTCCGTTAATCAATCACGTGGCGGGCGACGCGCCCCCCTCCCCTACCCCGCTCGCCCCGGCCAATCGCTACGCTATAACCGCCAGCCATGCACTCAGGACGCGGGCACGGTTATGCGTGCGCGTGCACGGTTACGTGACGACCGTCCGAGACGCAGCGTACGTGGCGGCGCGGCGGAGGCGGAAACGGTCGCGTTCGAAAAGACGGCGGCGGGTAATTTATCAGACCCGTTCACGAGCGCGCACGGGTTGCCGGGTTTCCACGCGGCGAGTCGCCCGCCCGGTCGCCCCGTGTGCCCGACGCCGGGCGGGCCCGTCTTTTTAAACCGTCAACGCGCGCGCGCGAACACGGGGACACGGTGATTAATTAGAGCGCGCGTCGCCCGAGACGTTCGTCTTCGAACCCGCCGCACGATAAGTCACTGTTCACGGTGCGCCAACCGCGTGGCCGTCTATGTCCCACCCACCCACCCACCCACCCACAAAGTTTTGACGTGGTGTGGTGGGGGGGGGGACGTAATATATTCACGCGCGTCGGGAATGGTTTGGGATTTCCTACGGGACGTGGTACGTGCTCGGCGGACGCTTTTTAAAAAAACGTTTTTAGTCACGTTTAGTGTTAAAAACCAAACGCTAGGACTCGTTATGAATGCCAACGGATCCGACTGACTTCGTGCACGCGGAACACGGTTCGGCGGCCGTGCAAAGTGAATTACGCGTATGAATCCTCGAGGGCGGTGTATTTTTCAGATCTCGTCGGATAAGTCGTCCGACTTATCAACTCGCCCCGCAGCCGCCGCCGGAGAGATTATTCTAAATGAGAACGCGGCCCGCCTTCCGTAATCCCGCGTGACACACGGCCCGGCTTCAAAGGGACGGCGATTCCGCGTGACGTGCCGTCGTCAACGTCCCCGGCGCGCGGAGGGCTTTGAAAACGCGCGACGATGCCGTGGCACGCGACAACCACGCCGACCGACCGAACCCGCAGACGCCGACGTAGATCGAGGGGATCGATTGTCGTTTCCGTTTTTCGCGTTTCTCGTTCTCTGTTCGTGCGGCCCCGGTCGAGAGTCGTCTTGTCGGTCGCGTCCACGCACCATGCCGTTGTCCGGACGATCGAATCCGTTTTGGATCTCCGGCGACACTCGGAAACACGTGCGACCGCGCGTGTCCGACCACGTGTTTTTCGATACGGAGACGTCTCTCGACGACGCGCTGTTAAGTTAAAAAACCACGTGTCGTCCGTCGGTTGACGGTGCGTCGTGACTTTCGTCTGTTTCCGGTACTAAAAAGCGCGTTAAAAATGCAACACGTCGAAGCACGAAGGACAACAAACTCGGTACCGAGACCGCAAGGGAAGGATTTCCGACATCGTTTCAACCGACGTCAAATAGCGATTTGCTAAACGCGTACACAAGGAGGAAATTTGAAACAAAAAAATTGTTTAACAAAAAGTTGTTGGCCGCGGGTTAAAATGGACGCGTATATCACGATGCGTTTTCGATCGCCGTCGTCGCCGGTGGCGAGAAATGCCAATCTTTAGTTGGCCTTATTTTTAATATTACACGTATCCGATATCTGTTGATGCACTTCGAAAAAATGTAAGCGTTCAAAAGTATGGAGGGGGAGGGGTTGGAAAAAATGTAGTTACGTTGCACAACAAACTAAAGATATAATCAATTACGTTCCGATTGTGTTAAAACGATATTTAATTCATTTTCGAACACGTATTTTGAACATATCGGGCGCCCTTCTAGATTTCGTCACTATTCGTTTTTTTGACCATATCGAAAACGACGATTTTTGTTGCGACGCGTTCAAATTTTAAAAAAAAACACTTACTACTAACCTTGTTTGTCCCGATCGTCGAGCCAGTGCCGAAACAAACGGACGAACACACCACACTTTGTCTCGTACGTACGTGCATAATTGTCGTCCAAACGGCGTAAACGGTTCCTCTCATTCATTCGCGCGGTAATCAATAATCAATTGTCGCCATATACAATTTTCCAATAAACACTGTAGCAGACACTCGAATGAATTTTCAAGTCGTCGACAATGGCTTTTGTTAAGCGTTTGTCGAATGGGTTATCGGTCTCTATGACACAGTATCGATCTGTTTACACGAACCATTGTCGCGTTAAACGTACGCGTTAAAGATAACGGACGGACGGGCGGCGCCGTCCGGATGTCGAAATTGATCGTTTTGATCTCGATAACAATGCTAAATTAATGGTCGCGTTGACGTTTGTACGTGTACGGGTGTAATTATTTGATAAAACACTACGTCGGAGACGAGAAAATGTCTCTGAAACACGTCCGTTCGTTTCTGTTATTTTCTTTATATACGTATGCGTTTGAAACCGTAATAATAATTTTTTTTTTTTCGCGAGTGTTAATTGTAATACAAATGTTTTTAACATTGTATCAAAACGAAAAAAAGAAAAAAATGGTAACGACGCGGCCGTCGACGATTTAGACAGAGATTTTATAGTCTATTATTATTATTATTATTATTAGTCTAGATTTGAAATCGTTGTATTCGGTTAACGGTTCAGACCGACGCTAATAGATTGTTATAATTAATGGATACGATGTAACACAGGAAATAGGATTAACGGCTCGACTCGATTGTATTTTGATATATCGAATTGTTCTATACAGCAAACGAATGGATGTTGGTCGTAAATGCAATTTTAAACGCTCATAACGTTTTGGTTGTTTTGATCGAAAAACTCTATGGCTATTACATTTACTATATTATATACATTCATAGAAAACACGAGATTATCGAAATTTTCAAAACGCTAGACCAAAATGTTCGCGCGTATATATTACTGAAATACAATCAATTGATATTTTCCTGTACGAAAAAGTGTTGGTCGGCAAAACCGACGAAATGTTTATGAAATGTATGTTGGCGCGTTAATCGAGACCGGTTTTGTTCGTGCGATCTCGTATTTTGAACGTCACGGGATCGACGGAAATAAAATATGTTTAGTGATTCGTCGTCGCGTCGCGATAAATCATCGTTACATCGTTTCAACGTAAATAGTAACCTCCGTCGGAAAACTAAACGTTCGGCGCGTGTATTCTTTATGGGAGGCGATGAATGCCGCGCTAACCAGGGCTATAAGTGAATTCCCTTATCCGTGAGGATTTTTCAACGACACCCTCCGACAATGGAGGCGACGCTGTGCTGTTGAAAAATGTAGTCGGTTTACTGAAACTTAATGTTCCACTCATTTATTTGAAATGTCACATTTACGTGCCGAGTAATAATAATTTGTTTTTATGTCAGACCCTCGTATAATAGGAGTAATAAACGTAATAATAATAATAATAATAATAATTATTATTATTATTATTATTATTATTATATAAGATATTAAACGGTGTTTTTTTTTAGGCTCACCTTCGCGTTTCGTTTTTTCAATCAAACCGTTCGAAAAGTTCAACACGAGTCTCGTTGCCGTTTCCAACGTAATCGGCCGAGCATCCGAAACGACGTTTCAGCTCGCACGCATCTCGCACATCGCGGAACGATTAATCGTTTTTTTACGTCGTGTCTTCTTCTCACAACCGTCTGCGTTCGACACTTGGGAATATTTACGTATAATGTATATTATTGTTATTTCGACCTTGTCCACACATACACAATAATAAAACCGTCCGTTGATATCAGAGTTATTTTTCAATAACGATATTCGTGAACACACATTTTTCAACGAGATGAACCCGGACGATAAAATAAAAAATAAGACGTTACTATAATAACGTCGGAATTATTCACACGTACGCGCAACATTAATAATAATAATAATAATATATTTCGACGGGCGGCGACGGTGGATCGGATCACCGGGAGGGTAGATAGACTTGTACGTATTATACGACGTTTATGGCGATCGCGTCACGTGTAAAACGTGTTTGCGCTTACGACGAGCGAGTAAGCGAGCGCACGACGGCGCCGGTGTGTTTTTTTAATTCGAAAATTTCCAGACGGGACGTGCCGGACGTGCGCGCACAGGAGGTGGTGTAATGTCGGACGGTGTACGGCCCGGAGACGGGCATGACTCGTTCCTGTCGTACCAGCGTGGTCGCGATAAAGGGAATGACGGATAGGGAGCGAGACGACGACGACGACGATGACGACACGCGCTAAAACCGTACATGTGTATATATTTCGCCGCGTAATCGTTAATTTATAACGTCTCGGTTCGAACGTTTAATCGTTCGTCTCGTCTTATCGCGCCAAAACTATCGTGGAGATATTAATGCATTTTATGTCGTCCGAATTTTTCGCGCAAACACGTTCGTTAAGATCAACGAAAACGCTGTGGATCCGCCGCCGTCGCGTGCCACGCGCGAAAACAAATGAACAGGCCCGATTCCGATTTCACCTGATGAGTAACGCCATTTCGCCCGTAACTCTTAAACCGTCGAACTCAAATCGATGAAACCAAAACTGTTGTACAGTAAACACAACGGCATTTGTTTTCGTGTCGTGTTTTTTTTTTCGAGGTAGAAATGCACTTGAGAGACGTTGTTTAGGTCTCGGAAACAGAAAAAAAAATTTTCACTCGGTGCTAAGTCCGGACAGCAGGGCGGACGACGAATAACTTCGAATCGCAACGATTCAATTGTTTCCATTGTGACTCGGCAGCGGAAATTGGTGAGGATTTGGTCCGACACGCTTTTTTGGTAAATTACGGAATTTATTGTTGTTCCTTTTTCCAAATGTTCATACCTTTCGAGTCCCTCAAAAAAAAAAAAAAAAAAAACAACCAACATGCTTTCCCGGCTGTCGGTTGAACTTCTCTCCGACTTGACACAGAACTAATGTCGTGATTTTGATTTACGTAAACGTTTAACTAATGGACTTTACACAGTCGCGACTCGGCACACGAATATACCGAAATCGAAAACGACTCGAGGGGCTGTGTGTGTGTGTGTGTGTGTGGAGGGCCGCGCGCGCGAAAAAAAAAAAACAACAATAAAACTACCCGATGATACGAAACCGTTACGAGTTACGTTGGCGTTAACGAACCGGGACAGATTTCGTTTTTGAAATCTCGTATTTCGTACCACGTCTTCCGTGTACTACGGGGACTCGCGACCTAATTGCCGACACCGTTATGCACGCCCATTCGGAGGACCCTCCGCAGAACTTTCGTACCGGAAACATAAAAAGAAGAAAAGAAAAAAATAAACCGCGTTCCGCGTTTTGCCGGGCGTACGGGCGCGCACGCGTTTCCACCTCGAAACGCCGCGCGTTTGGACTTCGCGGCGAAATCGATTTTTCGCGATGACGACACGTGTGAACGTACACGCGTGCGATTCGTCCGATCGGTTCGACATAATAATATATCACACGCACGGAACAAATCGTTAGTGGTCGTGGTGGTGGTGGTGGGGAGGGGTTTTTTTTTTATCGAACGTCGTCTGATAACAAGCGAATCGCTATCAGAAGGACCGTAAAACGCACGATACGACGCCCGGACGACAATTACCAATAACCTAACGCGAGAAATCAGACCGAGATTCCGGTTTCGCTCCCCGCTGACGACGTTCACCAGCCTACGTCGTCGAAAGAAATAAACGCTGTGCACGACGAAACACGTGACGCACATCGATATTGAAACGGTTCCTCGTGCTGAAAGCCGACCAAGTGCTGCCGTGAATGGGTCTCGGAACACTGTCTACAACGAACGGTGTCGCCCGTGAACGGTCTGGATCGTGGCCGTGGCTTCGCAGAAGCTTTTTGTTCCTTTGCCCGACGCACGTTTATTTCCGATCGAAGCAACGATTCTATCGACGTTTTAAAACGTTAAGATAAATTGAAATTCGAAAACCGATAACTATTATTGACGTTTGATATGAAGTTACCGTTATCGGATTTTTACGGTTTTCAAATGATTCGGAAGCGAGGTATTTTTGAAACACATTCGTAATCCAGCCCGGGGCGGCAAAACCTCCCCGAGCTCGGTTACGAGCGGCGTGCGCGTGACGATTGTTCACGAAACACGACGCGGAACGTTGCGGCGGACATACAAAAAAAAACAAACAAAAAAACGGAATAAAATAACCGTGGGATAAAAAACCATTGGATGCGCGGTGTTTTATTTTATTTTTTCGGGTTTTTTTTTTTTTTGTTGTTCCTTCCGCGCGTCGTCGTCGTCGTCTACGTACATGGCGAAATCCGAAAATCGTGGCTTACGGACCGCGGAGACGAGACCTCGCGGACGCCGACCGCGTCCCCTCCTCGTCCCTCGCGACCGTACCGTCTTATTACGTTTTTATTATTATTATTATTATTATTATTATTTATTATTTCCTCCCCTCTTCCCTTGTTCTTATCGTTATCGTTATCATTATCGTTATTCTCGTTGTCGCTTGTCATTTCCCCAATATAGCAGTCATCGGGCCCGCGCGCGCACACACGATATAGTCCTTAATCCTTCGCGCTTATTACACGCGACCCACCGCAGGAAGGGGTCCCCGGAATCCCGTCGCCGCCGCCGGTCTCTAAATTAAATCGTCAAAAGCCGTGTTAAATCTCTTCGATCAATACGGATCGCGTGCGTGTGCGCGTGTGTGCGCACGCCGCCGCGGTGACGGTAGAGGTTTTACGCGCGCGCATAATAATAATATATCATAACGATATAGGACGCTAATGCGCTTTGACGACGACGACGACGACGGCATTAATTATTATACGTACGGCGGCGGCGGCGGCGTTGTCGCGCATGTCCGTGTACCGACGTTCCGTATGCGTGCGCGAGGTCGCCAAGCAGGTAAAAATTCAATGGCGGGGATGGGGTACGGCCTTGATTCGTATAGAAAATCAAAAAAAAGAAAAAACACCATTATTTATTTCGTAACGTGTGTTTTCAACGATAATATATTATCATGACCGGATCATGAACGGTATCATATTAACGTTTTACACATTGATTTGCAAATTGCGAGATATCCTTCCCGAATCCATCGACAGCATTTTCTTCGAAATCGAGTTCTTCTTATTTTAACGTGTACCTAGTGTGTGCGCGTGTGCACGTGTTGAATCCGTTCGGACACGGTTCGAGACGAATACGATCGCCCGTTTCCCAGTGAACTCGGTCGTCGAGAAATCGGGCTCCTCTCGAGCACGATGTAGCGGACGAGATCAACGACTGGACCGGTCGTGTGTGGACGAATCCAGAAGCTTCGGCGAAGACCGTTTTACAAGAGGAAAAAGCGTCATTGGAGGAGACGTTGCAGATTTTCGACCGCTCGCGCGTACGTTAAAAAACCACCGAAACACATTTCGAATACGATACGTATCCGTGTGTTTTCAAAAACAACGACCTTCCACGAGAACGCAAATAAAGCTTCGTCACGCGCGCGCCGTGCACGATCGTCCGTACTGTCCTGACACGGAAACCCGTGTGCCGTCGCCTACCGGACGCGTTACGTCAGTCGGCCGAAGACGGCCAAACCGATCGGCGCGTTCACTTCGGTCAGCACGTGTCCGCGGATCGTCTCGGAACGGCACGTCTAAGCACGTAAATACCGGAGGACGCGACCGTCCGCCGAAAACCCGGTGCCCCGAGCGCCGTCCGACGACCGGAGATACGGGGTCACGATCGTCTCTACACGCTCAAATGTCGCGTTCGATACCGATGTTCGCCGTTTTGCCCACGTGAACTGACGAGCCGTTACGTTCCCGAAATAATTGGTCGTCCGTGAGACGCGTTCGCGGTAAAAAAACGTTTTTCATTTTTCCATACGTTTTCGAAACAATTCATGAACACACGTCCCAGACCGACAAACGGGTTCGGATTTCTAGACGACCGAAACGAACGCGTGAAATACCTGATACCGTACTCGGGTTTTTTGCTAAAAAAAAATGGTAAAAAAAACCTTCTAAAAACGTTTTTTTCGTGCGAGCCGGTTTGTTTTCATTTGTTTTTCTCTCCACCCCCCGTTCCATCGAAACCGCTGAGAAACGAATCCGGTTCGAGTAGTCGCGTACGCGGCCGTTCAACAAGTGGTTTCCACCGGGGAGGGCGCGGCAGACACAATACCGCGCCCGTCCGCAAAACAGTGGGAACCACTTCGCGAGAAGTCCGCGCGCGGGGAGCGAGCGAGAGGGCACGTTCGCGCGACCAGTGTTCAACGACCGGCGGTTCAACACGATCTCGAGCACGCGGCCCCGCGTACGAACACGAACAGGAAACGGGCGTGTGGGGGGAATGCGTACGAATTAATACGGTTTTCCGACCTCGGTCGCGGCTTCAGAGGGGTGTTACGAACACGAGTACGACCGGACCGGACGACTCACTCGTCTCGCGAATCGACAAAAAAACGTCTGTACGTGACGCGTCCGAAGAAAATACCGTCCGATCCCGTTTCGCGGCCGTACAGACCGACGTGCGGCGAAACCGGATCGGTCCCGGTCGGAAAACGAACGGCCCGAGAGAATTTCGTCTGGTCGATTTCGTAGCGGCGTCCGCGCCCAATTCACGGCGTCGCGCGTGCGACGAGACGAAACCGAAAGACGCATTGGATTTTCCCAAAAAAAAAAAGGTCACCGCGACGATCCCGTTCCCCGCCGGACGCGCGTCGTCGCGCACGTTCACCGCGTTCTTGTCGGAGGTCGGCCGCCGGAGGGCGAAGGCCCCGGCACGCACGACAACGACCCCCGCCTCCTGTCGTACCGGCCTTTCGCCGCGCCGCGCGCGATGGGGTTTTCGGAAAACTGATTTGCGCGCGCGCGCGCCCCGTCTGACTGCAAACAGTTCAAATTAAATCACACGAAACACAAGAGGGTCCATTAAGAAGTCAACGGCGGCGGGCGCGCGTGACGATCCCGCGGGAGACAGACGAGCGCGCGTATTCGCCGAGGTGTGAAGCTCCGAGAGGGTTACCGCGGGCGGGACGGGGAAAAGGATCCGCCACGTCTCTACGCGAGGGTTTTCGGACGGTCGGACGGTACGAGTGCACCGGCGTGGACGACGATTTTTTTTTTGCAAAAAAGCGACTAAAAAAATGAAAAGAAAAGATTACCGTACGCGCCCGTTATGGTCCGAAACCAAACCGAGCGTCTCGAGACGAAATGAATAACAAGCCGTCAACGTTCAAACGGCGCCGGCGATTGTTCCGTAAGCCCCGCGAGGCCGTATTTGGGGGTTCGAACGGCTCCCGAACCCTTTCGACGGTCGTGATGAATCGAATTTGTTCACGCTAAATTGTTAAGGCGGACACACGCTATTTACGCGCCACACGTTAACCCGCGTTCGGTTAACACGGTCTGGTACTGAAATCGAATAGTCGAAAATATCGTCTAGACCCCCGTGCCGAAAGTGCGTTCCAGCCACGGCCTTGCCTTGTACACGACAACATCATATCGCATCACGTCGTCTACTACTCCCTCTAATTCGGTCAATATAATTCGGAATATTCTTGTTTCGTCAGAACGTTTTCGTGAGTTACCGACGACGAGCGAATAAAAAGTAAAAAGTAAAAAGTAAAAAAAAAAAATAATCACGATACCGAATGATTTTTTCTTTACTTTTTAAAAACATATTATTCACGAAAAAAAAAAAAAAGTCTATTGTATAACGTTTCGGTTAACAACACACGCTGGTAACAAAAAATAAACCTTGAAAATTCCCCTGAAAACTGACTACGTAATTTAATACTGTCAATTTAAGTTTGTAAAAGACGTGACATTATGATTGAAATGTCTCCATTAGTAATTCAATGTAACATAGTAATCGGATTTGTTCCGATTAATTGAACGCAATATAAAGGGGTTCTTTTATTTTTTTTTTTTAAAAGTATTTTTTTAAATAATATATCTTAAAACAGTTGCCGACGACACACCGTCTTGCGTGCCACCGCCGTCGCGGCGGTGATACTTGGTTTGAAGAAAAAATACATAAATATTCGAAGAGTTTTTTTATTTTTATTTTATGAGTTGCTCGGAGTTTTCCAAAAGGTGAATGCGAATGTATTTGAAAATTAAACTACGAATAAAGAAAAACCTTTTTTGTAAACGATCAAAAAACGTTTTTAATATTTACGACGTTTTCTTTTTCTTTTTTTTTTTTGCATGATAATTAATTTCTTTATATTTCCTCGCCCGAAACTTATTTATTATTATTATTATTATTACTTTTTTTTTAATAAAGTATTCAATTGAAAAAAAAAAAACGTTTTACCGTATTCGGAGAACCTAACGTCGTAAACCCGGAGCCCCCGACATGACCCGGTATTGCCAAAACTCGTTTTGTCGTGCAGGAACGCCCGTCGTCGTCGAAAACATGACGGCGCGTTAAAAACCGACATTCCGATTGAACTCGGAATCGGAATAAATTCAGTCGTGTTCCGTTATTGGAATTGGTTTTTATTTCATCGGGTCGTGCTCGAGGAACGTTTGCCCCCGAACCTTAACACAAATAATGACGGAAATAAAGCGACGACGAATATTCATTTTGCGAGACGAACGAACGTAACCGCCCGCGTTTTAAGAAGAATGACGGCAGACAGGATGAAAACACGCGCGTGTATATGGGACGCATGAAAAAGAAAAGAAAAAGATTTTTTCGGAACGTTGCGCGGACCGTCGTGTTTCCGTTTCTGGACCGACACGACGTGTATAAATCATTGTGCGTTGTATATATATATACACACACACACATTGTGAAATACGGGCAAGCAGTACGGACGAGGACGTACGGGGAAAAGAAAATTAAAAGAGACGGAGAGAGATAAAAATACGGAGCGAATCCGTGTTTTCGTGTTTAGAAGTATATTACTCGGCGACATGGTTTTTTTCTTTTCGATACAGTGTATACCGATGACAAATTGCAATACACTGGATTAACAGTTGGCTGGCACGGGTCTGCGCACCAAGTCGTATCGATATGCACGCGATGATTGAAAACGAGTTTTTGCAATTTGTACACGGCTCGAATATTCTTCGGGGGACGTTTTTTTTTTTATATACTTTATCGCTAAGCTTCTATTCTCTCTCTCTCTCTCTCTGCTTCCATATATATATATATTGTGTGTGTGCGTAGAGTCGCGGTGCTGCATCTCTGCAGATTATCCTCAAAGTAATTTCCCAGACTCTTTTGAAAACCCCAAAAGGCTTCGTCGCCGCGGTCTCACCCTCGTGCGTGTGTATGTATGTATATATATATATTTTTTTTACCCCCTTCGAAAAGTGCGAATATAATACGTCGTACTACGTCGCGATCCGGTTAGGACGTTCCCTAAGCGTCGCCCGTGAGCGCGAGAAACGCTATCGAACGGTTCGTCGTTCTCGGGCGCGGGCACGCTTTCGAAGTCGCCCCGGGGGATGTCGCGAAGCGTCCCCCGGAAACCGGGTAAACGGACGGCGTACCGGTACCGCGGTACCAGGTCGGATAGCGCGTCGTCACGACACGACCCGTTTCGTCGTTTCCCTTTGGAAAACCCCACACGGTGCTGGAAACACGACCAGACGGCAACCGGACTCGGGCCCACGGTTCCGAATCGACTGTCGAATCTCGTCTATTCGTGTGCGCGAGCGTCCCGGACGTCCGTAGCATTCGTATACGTGTTTTGTCCAACGTTTTAACACCGTCGTTTTTTATTTGTTTTGCTTTTTGTTTTTTTGGTCGCGCACGCGTCTGTACCGGAGCACGACCGTACTATAATTTTCCACTCGGTTCTCGAGAAATTTACGTTCGCCCGTCTCTAGTATTTTTTCGCACGGGCGTTCACCGGTATGAATACGGTCGACGTCGCGCGTACGGTTCGATATACTTGCACACACAAACACACACATATATATGTGTACTCTCCTCTCTCTCGGCGCGTCTCCGCGGCCCTCGCGGTGGGCGGTTAACGGCGAACAGAGCGGAAACCCTTTTGTCATTATCGAATTTAACGGCTAATTAGATATCGTTTGCGGCGCGCAAACGTCTTGGGGCGCTTCCAAATAATAACGCGCGCGCCTTATGGACCGTATAATTCTACACTCGCGTGTACAATAAACCTAACCTGTTACGAAGCCACTTTAACGCGCGCGTATTCCAACGGCATCGCGCGTGCGCGTACGCCCGACGTTACCTACGTCCGATAATGCTCATCGGGAACACATACGTACAATAGGGTACGCTAAACAACGATACGACACGACACGAGGTCCGTTCGAGAAGTTAGTGCGAATCGTCGTACCCGAAAAAACGTACGGACGTTGAGACGTCCTGATGGACGGACGGCACGCGAACGACGAACGATTTTTTTTCTTCTACCGTACGGAAACGGACGTCCGGAACCGTTCGCGCGACGACGAACCGTGTAACGTCGAGGGGGAACGAGGAATTCTCCCGAACGTTTTGAAAATCGTGACTGGTTCTGCTGGATCAGGATATCCACTAGCGTTACGCGTTTCGGCGGCGAATTTTCGCAAACGCATTCAAATTGATTTGTCTCGCTTATACGAAAAGCGTACCATTTTTTTTTTTTCCCCGTTAGGCTAGAAAGGGTTGCGACCCTTTTGAACTTTGACGTCATGTTTTCGCTTTTGGGGTTTCGAAACCTTTTTTAGCGAACCGAAAACCAAAAGCATTGTATTGCATATATATGCGTGTGCGCGTGGCGTGCGCGTGCGCTCGTATACGTTTTTAGGGGACTCCTCACGGTCGGGTCGTAAAACGCCGTAGCTCGTCGCGCGCGGGGAAACCATTTATTACAAATTGTTCACACAAGCACGCGCTCGAACGACAGTCGCCGCCGTTCGTTCGCTCTCTCTCTCTCACTCGATTATTTTTCTTTATTCGTTTTTATACGCGTACCTGGGCACGGTTTCCTGCAATGCCCCCGGTATAATTACTCTTATTCCCGACACGCGCGTCTGGTCCCTTTATCCCGCACCACGTTCTGTCCGTCCGTAAAACCGTAGCGGCGCGGGCTATTTAAATCGCGCGCGCGTACGGCCGGAGCCCTCCGCGTTTTCAACAGCCCGAAACCGTATCGACACGCGAAAAACATCGCGCGCGCGACTCGCGGTTGTTTCGCAATACCGTTTACCGTGACGCGGAACGCGTTCAACTGGCTCGGGTTAGGTTAGTTAGTTACGTTCGTGCGGCGAGTAGAATCGCCGGCTCGGAATAATGGATTGTAGAACAATGAACTTTTCCGATTCTCGACGAAACGCAGACTTTCACTCCGGACTCCCTTGTCTCTCTCTCTCTCTCTCTCAATCCTCGTTGAATTTTACCACTTGTTGATACTTCTTTTTTTTCTTTTTCCTTTTTTCCTTTTTTATTGTATCTTTGACTATAATTTTATTTATTATACCCCAAGTGCATACTCTTTTCTTCTTCGTCTTTTTATTATTGTTATTGTCATAACACTGTATAAAGAGTTTTGAATATTTTATCGCGCACAATACCGCACTAAATGTTTTCAAACACTGGGGAGAACAAACACGCGTCGTATATTATTATTATTATATTGTGTGTATGATATTGTAATATCGTTAATTCACAATTATGACGTTAAACAATTTACCGGTATTTAAGCACCAGCATTAAGAAAATTGTAACGCGACAGTGCGCATTGTGCCAAATCGACGCGATCGAATAATAGCATCTCGTTATATCGTTTCCTTTGTTGACAACCCCGTAAACACGATGATTCCATTATTCGATTCGTATACAGATATATGTGTGTGTGTGTGTGTGTATGATATAATACCAGTCGTGGCCGCGGAATGCCGTTGCAGTCAATTAGTGTTGTGATTGATCGGGATTTCGCAGGAGAAAATTGCAAAAATTTTTTTTTTAGATATCGCGCAGAAACGTCAATCAAATAAATAAATTAAAAAATATGCACCTCGTTGTGTTATGAAACTATTTAGAATTGTTGGACGACCGTTCAACGGACGTTACAAACCTAGAACGACGCGGAAAAAAAAAAACATTGCAAAATGTGAAATAAATATGAAAAGTCGTGCCGACAGTGTTTAGATTTCGACTCGTACTCGGCAATAAATTCGAACGGTAGGGGAAATGTTGCGACGACGATCGTAAAACATCGCGTTACATTATGTGTTGTTGAACTGTTTTTCGTTCGGGAACACGTACAACGATTTCATCTGTTTAAAATTCGCTCTAACCGTTTTACACGGACGACGCGTACATTTTCGTATTCACGAGAACGCACTCTCGGCACTTAGTGTGCGAGAGTTTTCACGTTAATAATTCTAAAAAAAAAAAAAGAAAAAAAAAACAGTGAACAAAGACCAAGTGAACGGCCGACATTTGAAATTGAAGTGTTCTCGGTACAACGTAAATACACACACACATATATATATGTGTGTGTGTGTGCCAAAGCACTCAATTTTAATTGAACAAACGTATTACACGAATCTTGGCTTTGGTTTGTTACGACGGAAAAACGTCATCTCGGTCGAGTCGATCGAAATCGTAGAACACGTTGGGTAATACACGCGTTTGCTCGTCGGGCTTAACGTCCGAGATCGGTTAGGACGTTATAATCGTCACGTGGTAGTCAGGTGCGTCGTCTGGGCGAGCGGTCGCCGAACGAGCGGGACATTCCGTCTCCTGGCTGGGGACGCGCCGAATCCTTGCGCCGGAAAAAGACTTGGCGGGCTTGGGTCCTCCCGGTCGATACCAGGCCGGGACGGTGCTGCCGCAGCACTGGCTCGGGTGCGTGACAGAGCTACGGGTCTCCGAACTTATTCGCTCGCAGGCGCCGCGGCAGTTCAATAGTCCCGAGCAACTGACGTGTAAACGCGGTACGGGGTCCCCCGGAGGCCCCCTGTGTTGGCCCCAGAGTGCCGTCTCCTGACGGCGCGAATCCGGACGTCGAACGGTCAAAAAATGGGGACGTTAATCATCCCGTGTTCCGGCGGCCAGTTACCGCGCACCGCGATATTTGCACGCGCGTTTCCGATTTTTTTCGCTTGGCTTTTGTGCGCTGACCGCCGCCGCCGCGCCCCAAACGCAGGCGCCCGCGCCCGAGTGCGATTTCTAGTGGCTTCTTAACAACCGCTACCGCGGTAACCCCCTTATCGTCAACATCGTCGTCATCGTCATCACTCGCAAACACGCCCGCGTCAAACCTTCTCAGCCGCTACTACTACCGCTGCCGGTTCTGTACTGCGGTCACGACGTACACGAGTGCACTACGCGCAGCACGTGTACGACAGCCGCACGCGTGCGGATTAAACACCCCCCCCCCCACCCAACCCACCCCCGGTAGAGTATATTGCTCTCGCGTTCGTTCGGATAATTCCGCGCCCGCGTCCCGTGACCGCCCTCGGCCTCGGTGGTTTTTTATTTGTTTTTTTCGTCCTTCCTCGGCGGCGAAAAAAAAATCGAACCGTTCGTCCGAACGAACGCGTGCAATCGCGGACTCGAGACGATTAGGAGAAAATCCGGACCCCGTTTGTTTCCATCGCGAACGTTTCGACCCGTTCCGACGTCGACGATTCCGCTTTGACGAGAGCGTCGCGATATCTGGATCGCGCGGCCGTCCGAGATATCAGAATACATGTCGAAGACGTCGCCGTAACCCGTCTCTGGTCATGTCTGTCCACGCGATCGATCCGTTCGATCGATCGATTTTACGCGAACAATTGGTTTTGCGGCCATTCTGATCCGCTTCGATCGGCGCTCGCAGTCGTGTTTCCTTTTTGAACAATCTAACGACGTCTAGTAAGCCACACGGCTTTATACTGTAACCATAAGTGATACAGTACAATTATTGTTTGTTTTTTTTTTAGAACTCGTCCGGGCGGTCGCGTTTTTCGACCGTTTTGAACGCGATCGACCACGCCGACCGTGTCGTTTCCGGGTCGACGGGGACAACAGTGAAATCATCCGCCGCCGGTAGACAACGCTGTCGTCCTGAAGCACGCGGTTTGAAAACGGAACGTTTCCTTTTCGCGTACACGCGCAATCGCACGCGACAAACAAAGAAAACGCGCTACGTACAATAATAATAACATTTTACGTTTTGAAGTGTAGGCCGAAAGGACGACAAAAGATTTTAAACAGGTACTCGGCGGCGGCTTTTTGCCCGTTGACGTTTAACCATTTGCGTACAAGAGACCCGATTGCCGTTAAAAACCAAAAAAAAAAAAAACGCCGACTTTATGATCGCGTTGTTTGTCAACGATATTTTAACGGTTTCATGTCTGCGAAGGGATCGGTGACGAAATATTGTTCGCGAACGTACGTACGTGTTTTTTATCCATCCCCTCCTGACATCCCGAATTTCCTTAATCGTCTCGACTTGATGTAGCGCCGATTGGTTTTCGCTATAAATCCCGTTTTTGTATTTTGATTTCCCGTGTTTTGTGTCCTACAGAACGGATGTTACAACAATCGGGTTAGCCTAACCTAACGCGTCTCGGGCGCAACCGTCAGACGGACGCGTTTTATGTTTCTACGGGTTTTTACGGTTGCTTTTATCTCGAGAAATCACCCACAAGGATCTCGTTGGTTAGGCTATTCGTATTACGACGTCCGTCGCACCTGTACGCCTTCTATTAGCGCTGCCATGACAGAAGACGCCTCCGCCGGGAGCAGGTCGTCAATCGACGTACGCCGATGGCATCCATACGTCGCGTGCGTGCTTAACCGTCGTCGCGAAACCCGTCCGAGCTCGATCCGTGTCTCTACTACGGTCCTAGAGACGCTCGCGCTTCATCAGCCGTCCACGGCCGAACGTCGTCCGCGACTCAGCCCGAGACGTGTCGACCCGTAATACCAACGCTCCCGGCTAGGTTAGCGCCTCGTCCTACACGGCGGACGTCACGAGGAGTTTCCCAGCCAGGAGGACGACTCGCCCGGCAGCCGGGGCCGTAAATCGCCCACTCCCGGGTAGACAGCCCGCGCCTCCTCGGTCGCCGCTTCCGTCACACCGGTCTCGAAGCACAGTGACGTACGGTGACCCGGCTTCGCTTTGGTTTACCGCGTTTCGTCACGCGGGCGACGTCCGACGGCGTTTCCGTTTTTCTCGACGAGACGGCTAACCGCGACGAGCGCACACGCGGCCATTGTGCACGGAACGAGTTGGACGACGGGCCCCCGTCGCGGTGCTCGAGAACTGCGCTCCGTCGCCTTTTGTCCCGGCTCGAATCGACCGAAAAAAAAAAATCCCCTTCCACCCGCTGTTTTGTTTTGATTTTTTTTTTTTCATTGCGCTCTCGTCCGACCGACCAGACTACGAGACGCCCTATTAGTTAATAGAAAACCTAAAACCCACTCGCCGTTTATATGTGTGTGTGTGTGTACGTACGTACGTCGTATACGCGTCGTTCGAGTGACGAACGGAGTGGGTTAGAGGAGGAGGGGTGTGTGTGTGTGGTAAAAAGAGCGGGTTGAAAGGGAATATAATATAGGTGACGTAGGGGAAAGGACCGACGAGGACGACGACGACGACGACGACGAGGACGAGGACGACGACGACGACGACAGCGACGGCGACGGCGACGGCGACGACGACGTGCAGGAGGGGACGGTCGGAAGGAGAAAATCGACCGACGGCGGCGGGAACGGGGACGGGAACCCCAGCTGCAGCTCAAACAAATGAATCGTAACCGAAAAGGGGTCTGTGTACGCCGTACAGCACTGCTGGTGCCGACATTAATTAAACCAAACATACACGCGAGGAATTTCGCAAGAACGAAAGACGAAAGCGGCGGCGGCGGCGGCGGTTCGGCCCACAGCAGCGTGCCGTTCTCTCTCTATATACATACGCGTGCGTACGCCTCTCCGTTTTCTTTTCTCTTTGAATATAAATTGAAAAACGGGTTGTGCGCGCGCCACGACCGTGTCCGTCGCGTATATTCGTTCGCGATCATAACGCTGGATTTATTATTATTATTATTTTGGTGATGTCGCCGTATTTGCCCGACGACGACGACGGGAGAAGGTGCGCGGTCGGACGATCCATTTGGAATCGCGTTAACAGACGAGAAAAGCGATTATCGCCGTGATGGAATGACGCGGACGCGTGCGTGTCCCGTAAGAAAATAAATAAAACGCAATATTTTTCGTCCGTCGACACGCGGTGTGTACGCGTACGGACGAACGAACGAAACCGTTTTTATTCGTTTTTATTCGCCTGATGGCTTTTACGTGTCGGTTGAGTAGAACTTGAGGCGAACGACGTAGACAACGGTGAACGACCGTGCCGAAGACAGTCGTTGGACGGTCCGCTTAGCCTGCGCGTTTTGTTTGACGCGGTCGGCTGTTGTGATTTTCGTCCACTCGTTTAATGAAGTCGATATGAATGGAAAAAAAAAAACCGTCGCTTAACTCGACCGACCTCGACTGTAATTCCTATCGGCGCGGCAGCGTCGTCGTAGTCGCGCGAATGATATACGAGGTTTTGATTTACTGTTATTGTACCCGTTATCGTCGTCGTGTAGCAACAATATCGTTGTCGTTATCGTTACGAACACGTTTCGTCGGCGACAACGTTTTGCGAGACTGCCGGCGCAGCTAAATATGCCCGTGTCCGTATAACCTCGTACCGCCGAGCCACGCGTCGTGACGACAACAATCCGGTCGGCACGCGGCGGACAATAATAATTTGTAGTTGGAAAATCGAACGGGTTCGACCGTCGAGCTCCGTTTTCGGCTGTCCGCTGGAAACAATTTTCGACGGACCATCTCATTCGTCGTGTTGCCGAACAACGCGCGGCGTTCGAAATTCAGTAAGTCAACACCCGCGTGCTGTCGCGGACGCGGACAAGTCGCGCGGAACACACGGTTTCGAGGACACGCCGTCAGCCGTATCCGGGCGACCGAAAAATTATGAACGTCGACGAACGGGACGCTTATATATATTTCCACGCGCGTAATTAAGGAACCGCGCGCCGCGAACGCCAAAACGCAGTTGTTTTCGCGACCGATTTAAACGCGAACAATTGGAACGCGCCGGCAAAAACGCATATATTATATAAATACACGCGCGTTCGGATAATAGTTTTGACTACGTCGAGTCGGGCGGCGGTTAAAGCGGTGAAGCCAAATTAAATCGAGCAAAAAAAAAAAACACATAATAGAGCACCGAAATAATGGGTTTTATAAAACATCGTTTCCCCTCGCGCGCGTATTTATTTATTTATATACTATATGCGTGTACACGCGACGCCATTAAGAGCAATTACACAATTGAACGTTATAGACGTATAAAGTATAATATATTAATGGCACGTGAAATATCGACGGAGACAACGATACTATAGTAATGATAATAATGTGCGGTGCGCGTGACAAACGCGAATCGATTGAAACATTCGTGTACGTGGACGTATGTTATCACGACGTCGTTTTATAAATAATAATACACGGAAGGGTCGGACGTCGGAATTCACGCGATAGGCTGTGTGCTAACGATAACACATATACGTATATAAACGTTTTTTTTTTCTTCGAACGGAATTATGAACAGCGACGTGAAAATCATTTGTTGATCTTTTTTTTAAGTCGACGACGAGTGCAATTTTCGATGATGTCACGAACTGTTCGAAAATCGTCACTCATAATTGGAAATTATTCGAACGGAGGAAAACGCCTATAAAATTTATTTCGCCAATTAATAATTGCCTATTTAGGTCGACCAGTCGTTAAGTCAAAAAGAATTCGTTTGAATCGTCTGAACGTTTTATGCAGTTCGGGTTCGGGTTCGTAATCGTCCGTTTCAAACAAGTAAAGTGTATTCGATTTGTTATTAGACTGAGCTGCGTTTATGGGAATTTTATCACGGTTTGAACAGTTATGAAAACTCGTAGACGATGTGAAACACTATACATATATATATCGACACGAACGGATCGATTTAGAAAATCGTAAAGCGTTCGTACGTTTGAACACGCAAAGTTTCGCGAACCGATCAGGGAAACTATACACGGACGTATGGTTTGAAAAAAAAAAATCCAATCGAATTTTTTAAACTATACGCGTACGATCCGCGGGCGGAGCTCGTCCCGAAATTAAATTAAAAGCAAATACTAATTCGGTTTACCCGTCCGTATCAGTCGAAAGTTAAACGAACCACGCGCACGTGTAACGTGCCGTACGATTTTTGAGCACGTTGTTCGAAAGTACACAGCTATTCAGTTATTTGCGCGGGGCGTGTCGTCGTCGGTAGTGTTTCCTCGTTTCGATTTCGAAACTTCCCCGCGGTACGTGATAGCGCATGAAATCGTTTGGAAATCGGCAAGGATTCGCGTGACGCGAAAACGGCAATGGACGTGATTTTCGTGGATTTCGCCGGTTCCTCTTAACGCGACCTCGCGAAAACGTATCGTGTCGAAAACAGCGTTTCCGTCGATCTGTACACGCGTTTTGTCGGCGAACTGTCGGAATCATAATCACGATTCTATCGGATCGGTTTGGAAAAAAATCATCGCGCGAGAACAAAAAAAAAACGGATTTTCATCGCCCCCCCTGACGACCAATTGTAAAACCAGTCCTCGAACGCTGTCGACCGCGGGATCCGCCGCAATTGAATATTTATTATTTTACAACTCTCTCCGCGCACGTACATGTACACTTGTCGACGGTCGTCGTTGTCGTCGCCACGCACCCCTTCGATGCCAAAACTCTTGCCTACGCCGTGTGGGCGTGCGTCCCGCTCGCGTGTGTTGTACGGCCGTCGACAACCGCCGTGCGTCGTAATTTATTATTTTCCCGTCACGAGTAATAATAATAATGATAATGATAATAATAATTATTATCATTATTATCATTATATTTCGTGACCGCGGAATCGATATCGTGCGGCGCGCGCTCGCCAAATCCGTATCCGTTGGAAAATCACTGTTGAACGAACGCCACGAAACGTCAACCGTACCGCGGACAGAACAACGTGGACAGGACGGTTTCGGTTTTTGGATCGCTAGAGCAAGTGCTGTAAAACGCCTTGCTTCTTCGGCCCGAACCGTTCTGTCCTGGTCGACGAGGTCGCGTGTGATTTTCCACGTGTTAGGTTAGGACCGCTTTCGACGGTTTCAATACGTTCGTGGTTTCGTTGTTTCGTTTGTACGGCCGCGCGTACTGACCGACGGCGGACGTTGTCGACTAGAAAGCGTGGGTTTTTTTTCCTTTTTTTTTTTTTTACTTCGTTTTCGTTTGTAGGCGTGTAAAAAACTATGATTGATTTCGCGAGCACGACGACGGGGAAAAAGCGTAAACGGAAACCGAAAACGCGGACAATAACGATAATTATGGACTGTCCGCGACCAGTTTTTACCGATGGCGGGGGGGTTTTCGTGTGTGTGTGTGTGTGTGTTCGAACCGCTATACGACAATCAATAGACCGTCCGATAATAAGTACGTGCGTGCTTTGGTGACGGTCGCGTCGTTTCGGACAATGACGACGACCGCGTTCGCCGGCCCGCCACGGCTTACCTGGCCACACGATATAATTACGATTGCGACGGGCTTTTTTCGTTTCGTCGTCACCGCCTCCGCGGACGTCGAACGCTTTTAGGCGCGACCGCGAACGTCGCGACCGCTATTGACGCGGACAATGGACGAGGCATTTTTTTTTTTTACCAAGGCGCGCCGTGGCGGGAACGCGTTTTCGAAACCGAATCGCGTCATGTCGGTGTGTGATCGGCGGACGTTTACAACGACCCAACGGTATGAACCGGGATTTTGTTATTTTTCACGTCGCGGTACGTTACCTGCCGGAGCGTCCATGGAAATAACCCGTGACCGGGCGGCCCGTTAACACGCGCAACGCGAAAGGTCACGCGTTTGCCGTAACCGTTCGACGTCCGCCGAGACGAAACGAAAACCCGCTTTCAGACGTGTGGCGTGGCGTTCGCTCCGTACGCGAATGTCTTTTTCTGTTTTCGAGCGACAAATCGCGACGGGCCATTCGTACAATGACCGGAACGGAGAAAAACGCGTTAACTGTCTTCGCGAGAGAACGTCTGGACGGTAGACGGCGCGCTACGGCGTTTACGACTACGTTAGGTACAAGGCGCGGCCGACGTGACTCCCGCCGGTCTGACAAGGATGTGGTTTGGGTCCGGGCGGAGATAAACGAACGGGACTCACGTCCGACGGCGAGCTTCGTCCATGCCCGTCATTGGCATTCCCGCTAGAAACGTTTCCTGGGCACGTCGTCCGATTTGAGCCCGAGCGATTTTTTTTGTCCGGCTTCTCGACGGCGGTACCGAACATCGTCCCCGAACTTTGGAAGCCCCGACCGCGGTGATTATCACGCGGGAAGTCGCTGCCCGTCATCCCGTCCGAAACGACCCGCGGAAGTTCGTGCCGCTCGAGTGATGTGATTTCTAAAAACAAATGGAAAAAAAAATGGCATGACATACTCTCTGACAGTTGACGGTTTCACCGAGGCGGGGGATCCGCCGACCGTAAACACCCGAGCACACAAAAACGGCGTCTGGCAACGGTCGTGACGCGTTCTCGTTTTTTTGTTTGTTTCCCGTTCCGAACTTCCCGGGGATCGCCGCCGGACCGGACTGATATCGTCAGCGATATCGTAATTTTCCCGCACTGCTGCAACGAACCTAACCTAATCTCCGTACGTCGTCGCACTGATACACGGTGATTTGTTAGCGCGAACGGTACGCTGAACAATAACCGTACACTCGAGTGGTCACCATCTCGTACCGTGCCGACACGCGTCGTAGGTATCCGACCGTGTTCTACGGCTACCGTCGCCGGAGTTATTAAATCGCGGGCTAATCGTAAGCTTCCTGACGTCCGGTCGCGTGACCCGGTCGTACCCGTTTTTAACACATTCCCTTCGCTTCCTCCACTTCCCTCCACCTCACCGGACATACGCGCGTTCGCTTTCGTGAAAACGCTTTTTTTTTTTTTTTTTAAAACCGGATATCGGCTCGAGCTACTCGCCCGGACGGCGACGATTTCATTATCAAACGCACGTAAAACACACGCTCCGAGTTAATTGTTCGTCGACGAACGCCCGAATCCTGGTGACGGGGGTTGTTCGCGAAGACTGGACGCAAAAGCTCGACCGTACACGTGCGACGACACGCGGCCGACGAAAGACGATGAGACGGTAATGTTTCCCGCGGCGATTATCCGGCGCGACCGACCGCCCGAGAGACCAAGACGGGTGAACGAGGAACGGTGCCGGAAAACGATAAAAACGGCCCGTCTCGGGGTCATCATAGTCGCAATAAATAAACGCGGCGAATGACCAGAGTCGTGTGTCGTGCAGCCCGCCGGGCGGGGGGTGTCCGTCCGTCGCCGGTCCGGAAACGGCCGACAGATTGTCGAAAGCAATATTCGGGCGGACGGTGACGCGTTACACGGATAATATATATATATATATAGTGAGAGAGAGGGAAACGGTACACTAGATGGATAGATAGAACGAGAGACCTTGACCTGGGGCCGACCAATACGCGCGTTATATATATTTATTGTTCCCGTGGGAAGAGGGGCATATGATGTGCGTTGCGTCCGACCGGATAGAGACAGAGGAAGCAATTCGGGAAAATGAATCGTTTCCTAAGTGCACGCCCGACCCGCGGACCGGACAGATACGGCCGTGCGTATTTTATGTGTGGACGTTATCGGATACGCCGTCGCGGGCGCGCGTTCTCCGCCCCGCCGAAAGGTCACTTAAAAAAATATCGTGCCTCCCTCGGCCGTTCCTTTTTTCCCCATGCCCGCGTCCCGTTTCTGTTTCACGCGCGTTACCCGTAAAACGTCCCGTCGCGCCGTCCTAGAGACCGTCCAATGCGTTGCGTGGCGTTCGTGCGGAGAGTCGATCCGTCGGACTTACAACGAGCGCCGAAGTCGTGACGAGACACTTGGCTCGGTTTCCAAACGCGCCCACGCCGTATCTCGTCAGTACGCGAGTCCGTCGCGAACCAAAGTAGACCTGGGTCTCTGCCGCGACACGTTCGATTGAACGTCACGACTGTTTTTTACACCGATTTTTGTGTTTCGCGTTTCCGGATATCATCGTCTCGCCACGCTCGGTTTCTTACGTTTCCTTCGTCACGTACACGGGATGTTCGTTTTCCACCCCCGTTTGGTTTTCAGAGGTGAAAATTCTAAACGCCACAAGACGGCTGACGGGTTGGGCTGAGGTTTTGATCCATACCCAAGGTGTTTTAAAACATAGTTCCGTAAACGGAAAGAACGGATGTTTTTACGGCATTTTTCCACAACATTTTGATTTTATTTTGCAAATATTTAAAAAAAAAAAAAAAATATCGTTTTCGCCAGACAGTGACGAATGTGAATTATATAATAAGTTATTATTAATAACACTCGTCGATCGCCGTTAAGCCGATCGGCTGGTCACGCAATACGCGCATACAACGTTTTTCTCTTCTCGTTGCTCCGTTTGTCGTTGCGTGTTTATTTTCGTATCACGTGTTCGATATTTGAAAATTCCGAAATCGTAAAATCGTTACATAATGTTTCTTTTTCTTTTTTTTTGTTGTAAGAAAACATTTTCGTTCGGTCTGTTTATCGATCGACGAATCGAAATCTTGACGTATAACGTAGGTAGGTTTTTTAATATAAACAAAAACTATGGCCGAAGTAAAAAATATTAAAAAAAAAAAAATGTGTTTACGACACGAGCATATCATTTGAATATTGTTGGTTTAAGATTAACATACACGAGTGTGGACCACCGTCCCGTCATCGACGCGTTTTTTTTTTTTTTTTTTTAATTTTCTACTCAAATACCGTAAACGGTGTATTTGGAAAAAAAAAAAAAATAATAACCGAACACGAACCTTTTCCCGAAACGGAATTTATGAAAACAACCTTAGATGATTAATCAAAAACAATATTTATTCTCCGTACGGTTCCGTCCCGTAAACATCCATCGTCACTGTTCCGCCGCGTTCCACGTCAATCTCGTCGCGCGGCCTACCTCTTGACCCTTTTGCCACTCGTACGCGTCAGGCCGTGGCCGAGCGGTCCGTCTCCAGACGTGACGTTATCAATCACACGCGTCCGAAACCACCACGATCACACGCTCGCGCGGTCGATTAACGACCGGCAGGACGGGCGTAACGCGACAATGACGATTTCAAGAACCGCGGCGGCTTCGTTCGGTTTGCAGGCGCCCAGTCGAAGACACGGGCGATTCGAAAACGGGTCTTCGTGAGCTACGGCGTACCCACGTGGCGCAATATCGACCGGTGCTATGAATCGGGACGGGACGGAGCTCCTACGCTACGTTTGATAAAAAAAAACTAGCGTCCCTCTACTACGGTGTTCAAGGTGACGCGGGGTAGCGCTTGGATTGAAAAATAATCCGCCGACGAATTGTACACCTGATGTTATTATTATTTTAATAGTTTTATTGTTATCGACGCGCTGTTGCTGTATCAAGTGCCTACTCGATAACGGCGATTTGTTATCTTGTACATTAGCTTGTAAACCACGTGGTCGATTGGCGAACCGTTTTGAAAATTCCGTTTTATTAGTGATACCGGTGGTGTACGGACGAGTTTCCCATCCGCGGCTCTTATCTTAACGTGCACCGAGCGTAGAAACACTAAAGGTGTAAAAAAGTTTATTTATGTAAAACGTTGTAGAATGCTGTTCCGTTAAAAACCGTACAGAGAAATTTGTTTAATTGAAAGAGAAAAAAAACGAATACGGTTAGAAATCAGGTTATATATTAACGGTAAAACGGGGTAGAATAATTCGTTCGGAACGCTATTTTTGAATTTCCAAACGAGAGCTCGACTACTTTGTGTTTTCCAATCGGATCGCCGATATAGACGGAATCCAATTGTGTACGGTGCCAGAGAAATCGACCGTATATACACGTATACACCCGTACTCGTATCAAAACGGTAACGGTTGTCGAACCGCGTAACTATCGTTTTCATATACTCGTGTTGTACCACGGTGAGTATAGCGGTATAGCAACAACGGACGAAACGTGACGCGCACAAGAACGTAACGGGGGGGGGGTGTGGAGGAAAAAATTTCCCACCCGTTTTCATTTTCCTGTGTATCGGTTTTCATACGTGCACGCGGCGGCGGCACAGAAGTTTCCCGTCGCCCGGCGAATCATTCTCTCGTGCGGTCGGTCCATTAGCTGATTAATTCGCGGATCGGATCGAGCGCGCCTTCAATCGTGGTCGGACGACTGACCTAACGCGTACATTAATCAAGTCGCTACCGCGTCATACATACAAAAATATACGCCGTAGTCAGATTTTTCGAAAGCGTTTCGTTCGGAAACGAATCGGAGACTGTTTTTAAAGGAAATCAAACGGAAGATATTGTTTAATTGTTGTTCGGTGCGACGTGTGTGTGGTAAACGTGAAAAAACCGAGCACTCAGTACACGAACCAGTCGACTTCACTACTAGCGGCTTTTACGCGAACACGCTAACTACGTCGTTTCAAACGCAACTCGAAATACACACACACACATACACATATATATTTACCCGAGTCGGGCTACCGCAGGATAACGAAGGGTGCTAAGCGTTCACCGAATCGTGGTTACGAAATATGTTTTTTTTTTAGCTCGGGGCATCGAAAAAATACGCCCGCCAGTAGCGCGCAGGCCCCACTCGATTCGAGTATGTCGACGCGACGTACGTTTTGTCCGAAATACGACATTTTATTCACGGTTTGCAAAAAGAGTTCCTGAGCGTTTACGTCGCGTTTCGTACAAGTAACGACGTTATCATTGCTTTGCTTCTGGTCGCGTTTCGCGTGCGTCGACATATCAAATCCGTCGTCACACGCGCTCGACGTGGACCGTTCCGTTCGTTTTTCAGTCGATACTCGTACGGTCGTACGTCGCAGGCGGGTTTGACGAAGGTCTCTCTCTCTCTTATCGACTGAAACGATCTATCTGGCGAGGGACCGGTCACGGGGGTAATACGATCTCCCGCAAGAGGAGAATGCGTCCGGGTCCGGTCGAAATCGAAAGACGTGCACGAGATTTTGTTTTTGCGTTCGTTTCGTTTGGCTTTTGTGTTTTGTCCCGTTTCCCACTTGCCCGCACCCCCCCGCCGCCGCGTTTGGTATGACGACGGAAACGTCCGCGCGTCGGACTCGCGCGGAACTCCAAACAGGCAATTCCACTACAGACGCGCGCTGCGGGCCCGTCGTAGGCGAGACTGCGCGGGCGCTAGGGGACCGAGCGCCCCAAAAACATCGTTCGCCTAACACGCCTGACTTTGACGTTTGCACGCGTTCCAATCAAATGCGTACCGTCTCGTCTCGTTTTGGGACGAGCAACGTCGTTTCACACGGTATTGGGCTGCGGAGTGTTCTTCGACAAAAAAAACAAACGCGTTCGAATGTACGTGAACCACTTCGGATGGCGCGTTACAACGTGTACGTAATTTATAAAAAAACTGGCGTACCAACACGTAAACGTAGCGTCTCGTTAAGGACGCGCATAGGTATGTTTCAACGGACATTAAGCTTGTATATGACTGTATGAGTATTGAAAACGATTTTTTTTTTGTTATAATTTAAAACTCAGCAACGTCTAAAAGAATATGGTCTTGAGAGGAAGATCACAACGTTCGCGTTAGGCTAAACAATGTTATATTCGATTTTATCGAAAGCTATTGAGAAACGTTCACTTTGTTACCGTTTGGTGAAGTCCGATATCGTGTTGTCGGACGAGTATCTGTCCCGTAGAAAATCGCGTGTTTTTAGACGCGGACAAGTCGATTTATTTGACTACAGAAAACAATCCACGATAACCGTATAAATATTTTGGTAATTACGATTCGGCACGGTGAAAACATACGATTTTGTAAATCATTTCAAATCTTATTATACGCATAGTTTTTGGCGAAAATTCACCAAACCCCTCGTCCCCAAAAAAAAAAAGTCCTTTCGCCAATGTATATTTATTCGACTCGCAGTCGGCCGTACGAAAAATACTATAATCGTCGATAGGTACAACTCGGTGACTGGGGTTCCCATTCCGAATGCAACGATGACGATGATGATGATAATAATAATGATAACGATACTAATTCCACGCGGGGAACGAGACCGGCATAAAACATATTCGATATTGTACGGCGAGTAAACGCACTGGGGGAAAGAAAAAAAAAGTGATATTAACAGAGCTTCGCGGATTTTCATCGCGTTTACGAAACAATACGCGCCACGGAAAGCGCGGAAACGAATCGACACGGTCGAGTGATTTTCTTCTTTTTTGTCACGCGAATCGAAAAAACGAATACGGACTTCACGGCGGTTCGACGTAAATCCGGGTTGCGTTACGAAATACGAAACGGGCGAACATATACACGTTATGCCGTGGAACAATTGTCGGACCGGTTTTTAGCTGTTGTTTCAAGTATGTGACGGCGTCGAACAGTTATTGTGACTCCACGACAAACCGACCGTTTCAGATTTCCGTTCGTTAACTTTAAGAAAAAAAATTAATTTTTTTATTGGAAAAAAGAAATTACAATCTGTGCTGTTAACACAACAAACAATTGTGATACGTGTATAGTGAAAGTAAAATTAAAACAAAATCACCTACTGGCTTTTTTTTTTTTATGGACTTTGGTATTTTGTTGGTTATAGTATATTTTATTTTTTATATTTATTAGTATAACGGTACGTGAATGCGCTACGGCTGGTGGAGAGTATCTACGCACCACGATCTTTTCAGACGGCGAGAAGGGTTTTCGGGGGAAGGGAAAAAAAATCATAACATCACGAGGGCGGTACGGGTTTGCTCGTATCGAACGAAAAAAACAGAGTGTAGAGCGTACAAACGTGTCGAACGGACGCCCGAAAATAAAAACACGAAACTCCCGCGTGTAACATAAAAGTTAATATTGTTATCTGTGTGATTATAATACAATATATATATATATATAAAAAATATTGGTGCGTCGTCGTCGTCGTCGTCGTCATCGTCGCCGCCGCCGCCGCCGTCGTCGTCGTCGTGTCCCGTTTAATAAGAGCCGGGAACGGGCTTCGGGCTTTTGTCATTCAATTGAACGTGGACGGGCCCGACGGCGGTAAGCCACTAGAACTCGTTTACGGTTTCGGCGACGGGATATAAATAAAATAACAATCCCGGTCGCGGCACAATGAGAGGCGATTTCACTCATCCGTCGTCGTCGCCTCCTCGCCCGTGACGTTTTGATTTCCGCGCGCGTTGGAACGCGTTACCCCTAAAGCCGTTTCATTTTTTTTTTATTTCTTTCTTCGCCTCTCCGGCACGCGGATTTTGCCGATCGGTTGCGAAACGAACGAAAACGCAAGACGCGGCGAAACATGACGTGCATGCGTTTGGGGTTTCGACGAGACGTTTTGGAAACGACACCCGATCGTAAGTCGCGGTCACGTTGAGAAACTACGCGTTGGTAGTCAGTGCGCCCTCGGTTTTCGTCGTACCGATTCGCCACGTCAAAGCGAACGGTGTTCCGCTCGCGGTTTCCGTTCTGAACCGTCGAAACGACTACGACTGCGGACGGGACGTCGAGACGAGGTTAGGTACGAGATAGAAAAACGAGGTAGAAAAACGTACGCGTGGTTTTGCACGTCTTGCGTTCGTGACCCGGGGGATCGCGTTCGGAGACATTGACCGGTGTCGTCCGCGGCGAACGGGAAACGGCATTTCCACACTCCGGACTCCCGTCGGCCGATAATAAAAAACCGATGTAGATCTCCGGAAAGGTACCGCGGCGTTTTGTTTCGTGAAGCGACAGACTTCTTCACATCGGGTACATTGCAAAATAGAAACTATTTCTTTGCACGTCCCGTTCACGTTGCGTGACTTACGGACCAGACGGCCGACTTCGAAACGTATCTAGCGGTCGTGACCGGACGAGCGTGTTTTGTCCATGCACACGCAACGGCCGTCGCCTGGCCGCATGGCGAATAATCCCACGTAAATTCTCCAAGACGACATTCGGAACACGCCGAAATTGAACGCTGAACGTCAATGAGCCTAACCTTTTGTCGATTCCAAATTTTCCAAATTGTCGTCGGCAAACGGCCGAAACGCGTCCGCGAGCTGTCCGAACGTTTCCGCGCGAAAGTCGCGTGATACCGTTGACCGGAAAACAGACCGGATTTCTCGACGACGAGCCGCGTAAAAAAAACGAGCGCGTTACCGTACGACAACGATTTATTATCATTATTATTATTATTATCATTATTATTACGTCGCGGTCAAATCTATATACACACGCACGCGCGCGCCACGTCCCGGGGACCGTAAAACATACTTTATATATATATATATAGTGTTGTTGTTGTTGTTGTTGTCGTTGTCGTTATTATTATTATTATTATTATTATTTTTATAGAGAGAAGGCTTGCGGCGGCGGCGACGAGTAGATCGAATCATTTTTGATTGAACGCGCGCGCGCGCGTGTGTGCGTTAGTACGTCAAAAAGCTTGGGCCATAGAAAAAAACGCGCTGTTGACAACCGCGTCCAATCTCCGTGTTTTTTTTTTTAGTTTAGTTTTTTATTTTTTATTTTTTTTGTTACACACACGCTCGCGCGCGCGCACACACATCGTGTAGGTACGCGTGTGCGCGCGTGTGTGTGTGCGTGTGTGTTTCTCTCGGATCCGATTTATTATTATACGGTCCTCCGTGTCCGGCTGCGGGTTATTAGCTGCGCGACCATTATTACGTTTCTCTTTCGCTCTCTTCTCCTCGTCCCTATCCTGGTGCGCGACGGACGTACTCGCGTGTTGCCGGCCGTTGCGACCGCGTCCGAGTGAAAATTGATTTCTACGTTTTCGTTTACGCGAACGACGACAAATGCCGCGCGACGGTCGTGTTCGGTCTCGGGCGATCGCAAGTCCCCGTACAGAACAACGTCGTAAGCGTGGTAAACCGAAACGTTGTCGATTTTCGTGACGACGCGTTCGGTCCGGCTTTTCAACGTCCCGAAAGTCGCGACGAATGCATTGAAAATGTATGTTTCGATGTTACGGGGTGGAAAAAAGAAATCATTTAACGATTTTCCTTTGGGCATTATTAATGATAACTCGTTGTATAATTCACATTCGTCGCTGTCTGGGCAAAACGATGTTTTACTTTTTAATATCCGTAAAAAGAAAATCGAAACGTTGCGGAAAAACGCAGTGGAAACGTCAACATAAAGACGATATTCGGATTATCGGCGGTATTGCCCGAAACGCACGTTCCCGCTTATCATGAGCTATGTCTTAAAACGCCGGAAAAAAAGAGAAAACGACGTTCTCGCGTCGGCCGCGTTGCAACCGAAAGGCGTTTGCACGACATTTCACCAATGTGTCCGCGTTAGGCAGAGTCGCGTCGCAACAATTGCAATTAAACTCGCCGGTCATCAGGGTTTTGGACGCGCGCTAATATTTTCGTATCGTAAACATTAAACTAGGCTTCCAGAACATGTACGACGGGACACGACGGGAAGAACGACAGCGGCGGGACCTCGTCCGTCCTGGCACGGCGCGTCTGGTATTTCGGTTCGATCTTAGCGTTTCGACCGCAACAACACGCAATTTATTTGCAAACGTGTGTATCTGACGTCACGTCCCGGGCAACGATCCGCCACGCACGGCGGATCGACGCGAACCACATCTGTTCGTGTGAAGGTAGTCGCCCCTCGGTGAAATTCTTTAGGAAAAAACCGAACGGACGACGATAACGATATTTACAGAATCTTCCGTACGCGTTATTTTTGGCTTTCCGTCGGCGCGCAGCCGGCACACGGTGTTAGGAACACTTATTATCGGTCGCGACGACGCGTTCGCGGTCGTTTGGTTTTTCGGCGACCGCGATAACGGATTTCATCTGTATTCATCCCGGGACCGCAAACGCAACGAGAATTCCGGTCGCCCGCGGTAGCGAAAACGTCATGTGGTCCCGCGACATGTGTAGTACGCCGCGCGCGAGACCCCGTGATTACGACCGGCGCACTCGCGCGAAGAACAAAAAAATCGGAAAAAAAAAAAACGGACCGCGACGCAGAACCGATTTTTTTGGCGAACGCGAACCGGACGCACGCCGCGTTTACACGGAAACGTTTCGATCCGACCGTTCCCAAACCGAAACCTAAACGGACCCGGTGGCCGTAATACGGAACGTGAATCGTTGTCCCGCGTCCGGTGTCGGCGATCACGTTCTATCGTATTTGCGACGCGTAACCGCCATGGCCGTTTCCAAACGCGATCTAAACGGGCGACGAGGAACGCACGTTTTCATTCGATGAAATCTCAATAGCCGTGACGGTACGTACTCATTCAGAGTCATTACTTGTGATTCGGCAACGATTTTCCGGGGGGATGGGGTGGGGGATTACAAGCCCTTATACGCCACTCGCCGTCGGAACGCGTTCTTTTTTTAGCGTCATCACGACGCCGAAATAAGTCGCGTCCGTTTTGTTCGTCGTCGCGAGAAAATCACGTTCCGGCGCGGTTCTTCCGAACGCTAAACGCTCGGCTACCTATTTCAATTATTTTATTTTATTTTATTTTTTTGTTTCGTCGGCGCGGACTCGATCGGGGGCGCGCGACGCATCTGCCGTACGTCGAGGACCGTAATCTGAGCGTATCTCCGCAGCGTTTTCCGTTCCCATTATGTTCGCGCGGATTCCCCTCGTCGCGTGCGTGACTGACACGTCGTCCACCCGACGCGTCCCCTCCCGGACGGAGAGCGATAGAGACGGAGAGAGAGAAAAATGAATACGTAGGAAGAAGGGGGGAAAAAAAAAAATAAGAAAAAAGGCGCTCCCGTCCGATCGACGATCTCCGCGCGCGCGCACGGTCGCGCGACTACACGGGGGATGACAGGATACAAGAGATAAGATCGCGCGTGTGGGGACGTTGCGCTTAGGGGCGCGATGCACGCGGCCACGGTCTCGGTGTCGGTCGCACGACGACGACGACGACGACGAGCTCTAACGCGGTACCGCTCGTTTTCTAACCTCTAATGGCGTCCGACTAGTCCGTCGAAGGACGTCTCGAAGTCTCGCGGTCTCGCGGCGGGCTGACCCGGACAAACGCCCTGGCCGTCGAAAGAAACGGAACCGGAACTTCTATTCGGCGGAACGATAAATCAAAAACAACGTGCGTCCGGGGGCACGTCCGCAAAGTGCGACCGCGGGCACTCCCCTTCCCCCCACCAGTTTACGGCCGAAACGCCTCGTCAAAAAAGGGTTAACCCGATTGTTTTTCGGATGGTTTTTTAATCCGGATTAATTGAGCGGATAACGCGAACGCGCATTGTTCGACGATCGTTGTTAAATGGAGCGCACGCGTATAAAAATCACTCGATCGGCCCGAAGACTTCGCGCGCGCCGCGCCCCGTGTTCCGAAACCCCGAAACGCCGGCCCCGGAGCTTGCCGAGGCCGAAGAACAATACGTTTCGTGCGGGCCGTCGTCGTCGTCGACCTAACCGACAAAGTCCGGCGACGGTTCGCGAACCGTTTTCCGGGACGAGAGATCATCGCGTCGATCACGATGACGACGACGACGACGACGACGAAATAATGATCGCGTTCGGGACGCGTTATAAATCACGCGGCGCAATGTCGTGCGCGGGACTCGTTTTCATCATCCCCGCACGCACGCACGAACGGACGGACGAGCGAACGAGCGCACGCACGGACGAACGCACGCACGCACCCTTTACGCCCTTTGGTCCGCGGCGCCGGCGGCGGCGGCGTATAATACCGCGGCGTAGTGCGCCGCACGACACGCGCGCGCATCAATTAGCAATTAATTAAATTACAGTTTTATAACATAAATCAATTTCTTCACGTATCATTAATAATCTGTTGTGCCGCCGCGCTGACCCCTCGTCGTCGGCCGCCCTCGGCCCCCGGGCCCTTCCGCCGCGCCCGGAAACGACGCTCGAACCACCCTCCTCACCCACGTCCTCCATCGTCCTGCTACCGGGCCACTACACAGGGCCACTACACCGGGCCGCGCCATCCGTGTGAACGCGAACACTTGCGTCTCGCAGCGTTGAATCCGCTAACGCGTGTACGTCGTCCATCTCCGTTCCGCGTCGGTTTTTTTTCACTTCCCCGGCCCGGCGAAACGATCGATCGCTCGGCCCCGTAGAGTTCCGCGGGTCAGTTTCGTCCGCTGTGCCGACGAACGGGATAGCCAAACCTAACCTAACCTTCTCCGCGGCTACTGGCCAACTTGCTGTCCCGTCCGTCCGACGACGACAGACCAAACAGCCTGCGTGTACGTACGTTTTTATCGCCTCGACGAACGGTACTAAACGTCGCCGTGAACGCGATAACGACCGCTACGGGTCGAACATCGCGACGAAATCGATCGCCGAGCGCGTGTTCAAACCACTCGAACGCGAAAGAAAAAATCGACATCAAAAGAACGTTCGACGTTTCGGGCGAATTAACCGGACGGCGATAATCCCTCGGACGAGGCTCCCGGTGAGCGTGCGCGCGTGACAAACGTGTCACGTTCCCCGTTTCGGGAACATCGATTTTATTCCGCGTCGAGCCGGATCCCCGGAAATCTCGATGTCGTCGTCGTCGTTATTGTTATCATTATGTTGGCGGCGTATCTGCAGCCGCCACGTTCGCGACCGCTACCCGCTAACCTTTGCCCGTCCCGCGCGACCGAACGAACCGTGCGCCGCACGATAAGTTTTTTCGGCCGTCTTTTTTCTCGTCGCTAATCCGCAACGTCCACCGCCCCGGGAGTTTCGCGAAAATCCGTTGAAAAGTTTTTGCGAGCCTCGACGGTCTTATCGGTGTTAATCAATCGCGGCCGCCGCGGGTTTTTTTGGTGGGGGGACGAAACGTTTTGCGAATTATTAATTTTCGTTTTCTCCTCGACGCATTCGCGGCGACCGTTTGACGAAAATTGAATTTAATAACGAACGAACGAATAAAACGACGACGAGAGAATATTTCCGCCGTTTTCCGAAGAAAAACACAACCCGTTCACGCGAATCTCCACCCGACGGGCACAGCCGTTTTGGTAAAACGTCCTCCGAGTTTCTTCCACCCTTCCCCCCCCACCCCACCCACGTTACGTTACGTTACGACGAAACGTTAGCAGATTCCGCTCAGAAAACGTGACGTTGCTGCGCATTTCCGAAACGCGGTTGCCGAGACGGCGTTTTCAAGTTACTCGAACACGTTTGAACGCGTTAAAATCTCGAAGCGATAAATGCGTTTTTTATTATTCAGCACGCGTTCGTATCTTGTACGTATGCATATACGGTTGACCTAACGATCGGTACAAATGTCGAAAATACTCGTCTTGTGATTTACAGTTACACGCGTGCACACAACGGCAACACGATCGGCGAACGGGTTGTTTTGAGGGGGAGGGAAAAAACCGCGGTGTTGACAGCAAAGCAGTTATAAGGGTTTAAAAAAAATAAAAAATAATGACTACTACTAACCACTACTACCGCCGTTGGCTACGACGACAAATTATTTATCGTCCGATTCACACGGGTGTGTTCGCCCGTTAACATTAACCCTGTATTATTATTATTATTATTATTATTTTTTGTTGTCGTTGTTTTTTTATTTTTTCGCGGGCGATTCGCTCATATATATATGAAAACGACCGAAGTCACGTTGTCCCGTGGCGCGAACCGATCGTCGAATGAAAACGGATTTTCATTCGCTCGGTTTATTTTTCTCGTACGTCTCCACGCGGTACGGTTACTATGACGCTCGCGGAATCGTTAAGGTTCTCGTTCAGGAACTGTAGGTCGAACGAAACGGAAATCCCGTCGGGCGCGCCGTGGGCGGATTTAAGAGGTTAAACGTCGGTCGGCGAGCTGGTGCGGAGAAATTCGATTGCAATCGAATCGTGCGCGTGTTGTGCGTGAACACGAGCGTGGCGAAATGTGAGCGCGGGTGAGCTCGAACGGGTAAGCGATTTAAAAAAGACGTCGTGGAGGGCCGCGCACGATTGTCGGGCGCGTTCGCGAACACTCATAAATGTCGTATGAGTGCGTCGGCACACGAAAACAAAACCGACGAGTACGAGATCCGATTCCTGCGACGGGTTTTCGGTTCGACCCGGTGTTGATGTGGTGTCGACGGTTAGAAGACTGACTGTTCGTGAACACGCACGGACGTCGTACGCGCTTTCCCAGAGAAAACTCTACGCCGTTTTCGAAGACGTCCGTAAACCGAAACATTCTCGAAACCGCGTGATTTACGATTTACATATGTGTAGTACCGTTTCCGACCGCGAACATCGGTAAACTTGAACGAAATCAAAAATCGAGAATACGAGTAATAGAGACGTATAATTGCACTCGGCACACGTTTTTTTTTTTTTTTTTGTATTATTATTTATAGGAATTATACAAGTACAATAAGTACGCGGGAGAAAAGAAGAAAACATATATGTTATATATATATATGCATATAAAACGAGAAGAGAAAAAAAAAAAAATAACAATAAAAATACACTCACATTGAGATTTTTACAATTTTTTGATATCTATTATTATTACATTTGTCACAGATCACGACCCCAGTCACGTTTAAAACGTTTAGGGACTAGCGGATCGGGGTGAGCAGACTAGACGGCTGTGAAATCTTTCGTTGAGACCGTCGGTCCAGGTTTTCATTAGCCGAGATACGGAAACATCCGTGTGCACGGGGATTACATTTTTGTCATATCCATACGATTTCGTCTGAGAGGCGCCGAATCGACGTGGACGTGTGCGCAATCGCCGTCCGGGGGGGGGGCTCGTTATGAAAATATTTCGTTCGGAGGGTTCCCTCCTCCCATGAAATAATTTACGGCGTTCACGTCGGCCACGTCGTTCTCGTTAGGCGTAAAACAAGCGTTGCGTATCGGAAATTAAACCGCGCACGGCTCGGCGCATTGTTCGAAACGCGACATACGCGTACATACAAAACGTGACGGCACGTTAAACGGATAATAATAATAATAATGATAATGATAATAACAAAAAAAAAAAAAAAATTAAAAAATAAACCCCCGGCGACCCGCACGCGCGTGTTAAATTCGTCGTTAATTCGTAACACGCGTTTTTTATGTGTCGCCGTACACGAGCGTGATGTGTTGTACCGTTAATGCGGTCTGCTAAGCACCGAGCACATGGCGACCGCGCCGCAGGGTAGTATGTGTCTACGCCAACAGATATCGGACTGTTAATTTGTTTTCAACGTTTTTTCGTTTTTTTTTAAACGTTATATGTATGAGTGTGTGTGCGCGTGTGCGTGTGCGTGTGGCGCGCGCGATACGGATCGACCTTTCGCTTTTAGCGCCCCCGCCGCCGTCGTTTTACAGAATTTTAATTTCCAATAATATTATTATTATTATTATTCCGTCGTGTTTGCAGACCGGGGATTCGGCCATGATGACCACGGTCGTCGTGCGGTTTCGAAATCTGTTGCGTAACCAGTACGACAAAACCGACCGTTTTAAACGCGACGGATTTCAAGACGAGTTTTCCAGTTCTTGAGATAACGACCGTACGAAATATAATATCATAACTATTGTAAAAAAAAAAAAAAAAAAAAAAATAGTCTTTTGTGATCGCGAAATATAAGAGTTTTTTTTTTCGGATAATCCAACGTCCGAAATCACTATAAAAAGCTTACGAACTAATGGGTTTTCTAACGTCATTTCGTTATTTTTACTGTCCAAACATTTATATAAAAAAAAAAAATAAACGCACAATTTTCGTACTTCGTTTTAATGGCGTATTGTGTTTCCAAAACAACGACGAAGAAACAATATATTTAAAATCGATACGTTCCCGCGGATGGAACGTGTTTTACGGACGACAACGTACGTTGCCCGAAAACGATTTCATGCCCACGCAGTATTTTTATTTCGTTCCGACGGGGCAAAAAAAAGAAGAAAGTAAAAAACCAAATTATATTTGTAATACTCGACGCTCCGAAAACATCTACCGGACGAGAAGACCTTGACCGGAGCGGATTCGGATTTTTCGGAAACGCGTCTCGCGATAACGAACGTGACGTACCGCCGGCCGGCTAATCAGTCGAAAACGGCTTCACGCGCCCCGCAGGACGAAGTCGCCGGTCCGGACGGAAACGCCGGAAACGCGTCGTTGTCGTCGTGTCCGTCACGTCTTCCTCCCCTCAGTCCGTCCGATCCCGTCAGAGGGTTCCCGGGCTGTATTTCCGTACACGGTCCGCTCAGCCCCGGACCGCGGGTTTCGATCGAAATGACCGGCGCGAAACCGGACGTTTCGTCCTGTGATGTACTCAGCGTTATCGGGAAAACGCAGGACCCCCGGACGGAACGTCGACGACGGTCTTGTAGACGTTTTCTGGAACGCGTGCAAATAAAATCAAAATGTTAACAACCGGACCGGTACCAGTAAAACCCGTCGGTATCTCGGGGACCGCGACCGTTAACGCGTCCGAAACAGTTCGTCCCGACGCGTTCTCGGTACGTTTTCGAATCCCGGCGGCCGTTTGTCCGTAACGCCGTTCGGCGTCCGTAGCGATTCCAAAAAAATTTAATTTCGTTATATTTCCTTGACACGTCCGCCGATTTGGAATCGATCGTTTGGCCAACCGTCGTCGTCGTTCGTCCGATTCGGACGGACAACGAAACCGTTTCAGTTATTTGTACTGCGAACGGTTCAAACGTTCGGGCCGTGGCCTACATAACTCGCGGAGGCGGCTGCTCGTGTCGGAAACACGATTTCACTGTAAAAAAAATAAAAAACCTATATATATATTAAATAACAGTAATAATATTATCGGACGACGAACGTTTCGGCGTACACGCTTATCGCGCGATATAATTATAATCGTATTGTATGCGAACGACGGGTCGACGGGACCGGGTCGCGAATTATTATTATCTTTGGATTTTTGGGTCGCGTTACGTGTAAAAAAAAAAAAAAATTAAAAAAAGAAATAAAAAGACGAAAAAAAAAAAAAAAGGTAGATTAAACGCGGCGTGTACATTTATTATTATTATTATTATTATTATTATGTATATGTGTGACGGCGCACGGGATACGCGAGCTCGGGCGCGCGCGCGCGTGTGTGTTATTTTACCCGTTGGAATTCCGCGTATAATGGCTTTAGGTTATCCGGACGCGACGAGAGAACGACCGTTGTTAGTTCGCCGGTGTATTATTATTATACGGGGTTGAAAACCGCAAAGCTTTTGTTAACAATTATTGGGGACCGAGAAAAATGAATAATAATAAAAATAATACGGGGGAAAAAAAAAAAACGGGGAAAAAAAAAAACGGGGAAAAAAAAATGGCCTATATAGTGCCGAAAAAATATCGCGCGGCCCGAACGCGCCCGGCACGGACGGCCGACGACGTTTTCCCGAATCATTTTTCACGCACGGCTCACGATGACACGCAAATATTATCGACACGTGGCGGGATACGATTTTTCGTTAGCTCGCGAAATTTCGAGGAAACAGTCGACGTGTGCGACGCGTGTTAGACAGTCTCCCGAAAAGCATACGCACGTCCGTGTCGATAGCGACGAAACGACGACGGATCGCATACGAACGTCCGAACGGAAAACACGAACGAACGGCACGGGCGTGTGTCTGACGGCCCGGTCACGTGGTGGAGGACGTAGGTCGCGTGCAGGAGTGGAAGAAAAACACGCGGAAACTCGACTTGTGAACGCGTACGGGGGGGGCCGGGACGGGGAATGCGACGCCCAGCAGCAGACGCGAACGCAGGTAAGGGTTTTTGGGGGTTTTGGAACCCCCCGCGAAACAACACGTGCAACCGGCCATTGCTAACCTTATGAACGTTCGCCGGTGGAACGCCAAATCCGAACGCGAAAAACATGTCCACTCGGAAGAATTTCCACGTTTACGTATTAGTCGAAAAACGTGCTCGCAATCGCGGACGTCGTTCGAATGTTCCTAATGAGGACCGACCGTGCATTGAAACCGACGTAGGTTAGGATAACAGTAACAGTGGCTTCGAGCGAACCGAACACTGCGAATAGCGAGCACTGGACGTGCAACGACGCATAAAATGGATCGGCCGTTGTTGATGTCGGATGTTGCACCGTATACGCGTACAACACCAAGATGAAGTGTGATATTTATGAAAATTTTTTCAACCCTCTCTCCACCCCGAAATTTTTTCCCGCGTTCGCCCCTGCCCGGCAAGACCGACCGGACACCGTGTGCACGATACGACGACGAGCAAAACTATCTATCCGAGCACGCGTTACCGGACCGCGGTGTTTATTAATTTCGCGCATCCGTTTTTGTTGTCGATCGATTTCCAAGTTGTTGTACGCCGTCCGCGGAGAACTTGTAGCCTAGACTAGTGGAAGTGGCCGTATTGCATTCCGAAGGGATAAACGTAAAAACGAAACGCGCCTACCAATTGCACAATCCTGCACGTGCGTACAACAGCCATTGGCCTCGGTAAGTCGATAATGATTATTATGCATAAATACATACTATTCTCATTTCCCCCCCCCCCGTAATATTTTCCCGCGGCCGGACCGTCCGAAAACAATAAAAAACGTATCGCGTACAGAAGCCGTCGCTCTCATTCTCTCCGTCTCTGCGGTGGCGCGGCGACGTCGAGCCGGAAAGACACTCTAATGGGTTTTTGATTGCCCTTTTTATACACGAATATTATACGTGTACACACACACACACACATAAGACGCGACCGGACGGGAGAGATTGTACCATTCGTCGTGGTCGATTTGTATTTTTCGGTATTTCGCGGACGAAACGACGAGGACGATGGTAACGAAAAAATAAAAAATAAATCGCGCGCGCGCACACATATATATATATACGTATGTGCGCGTTTGTAAAAAACGAAATACGCGCGAGACCGTACGGCCGTACGACGACGACGACGACGAAAACGACGCGTTCCGGAGACAACACGAGGCGTGGCTGTTGGAACGGCGCGACTGTTTTTCGTGATTTAACGTTTTTCACGTCGGTGGAACAACGGCGGAAATCGTCATTATCGATACAACTGTCGATTTTGTTTTCGGTAACCGACTCGGTCGCGGGAAACGAGCGAATAACGGGATAACACCGGCGTCCGGCTCTCGGCCAGAAACTGCTCGACGGATGAGTGTCCGGACGCCGCCGGACGTGGACCGACCAAACCCCGTCTTGTCGCGAGTTCGTCGGTCAATTTGCGTTTCACAAACAAACGACGGCCCGCGCGCACAAAAAAAATAAAATCAAAAAATATATGATACAAATAGTGACACACGACGTCGTCGATGACGATCGATCGGAAAAAACCACGTACGCTTCAGACGACGTTCGACGTTTTTACCGTAAGCGTCTCAGACCACGGGCGTGTGTTGTCGGAAGTGTTGAAAATTGAAAAACTGATGTCGCACACGGTGTTCGTGTCTGATGGGACCGGATTCGAACGCGGCGACCGGACGGGACGGGGGACGGTCGAAAACAACGGTGACGGTGACGGTCGTGGTTCGCGGGCGAGCTCTCGAGGTCGACGTGAAGGCGACCGCGACAGGTCTGTTCTGGCGCCTTTTCGTAAACGTCCGGGTTTTACGGCGGAAAAAAAAACGCGACGTGTTCATTCGGATTTAGCGAAATCTTCCGCCGCCCTCCCCCCTCCCCCCCGAGAATTCGTCAACACAACCACTAACCTAACCACCGACCCAACCTAACCCACGACGCCGCGCACGCGTATCGACACGACACGATCGTTTGTTGGAAACCGCGGACGAATTGACGATTTCGACATCATCCGTCCCATTCAGCAGTGAGTCGGACTAGGTGTTCCTCAAGAAAAAAAAAATATATATTCTAATAACACGCGCGCGCGCGCCCATTGTAAACACGAGCGATATCGCGAGAACGTAATTTATTTATGTATACGGTTTTTTTTTTTTTTCAGTATTATCATTGTTCAAAACAAACCGTGGCCGGCCCGTAGGTACCGACCGTAAATAGTCGTATTGACTTCGCGCCGTTCGCGTTCTATTCATTCGAACAAAGTCAGTACTAAGTACCCACTCGACTGTCAACTAAAATTTCCAAACACAACGTTACTCATATTTAATACACATCCGCGCGCTCGCGTATACATACACACACGTTTAACAACGAAACGCACAAACCAAACACAAGCGCGGCAAACACGTAATACTAGCAACGTGTTTTTTTTGTTTTGTACCACGGTAGTCTCGTCGTTGTTTTGTCAAATATTAATTAGCCGATCTGGAAACGGTGGAATTTACGTGCAGCCGGGCGCGGGACAACGTCGTCCTCACACGCGTTCACGTCGGCAATTGTTCGTCGACCTGTTCGTCCATCGGCCCGGGGGCTTTTTTTTCCCTGCCGGTCGATCGTGTGTCGCGTTCGACCACGAAAGCCAACGTCCGGTATCACGTTCACGGGGTGGCGTGCAGTCGCGCAGGCCGAACGACACACGACAACGACAGCGACGACACGTGCGTTATTCGCACACGCGACACGCGCGCCCGCGGACTTGTTGATCGCGTGCGCGGCGAATGTGCGCGGCGGCGACGACGACGACGGAGTTCAAGGCTCGCGCGACGCGAAGGATAACACAATACAATACCCCCGATAATAATAGCCGTCCGCGCGATAAACAATAGGACCGCGTACGTCACGCGCGTGATAAGCACACGTTAGCGCTGCCGGTACGCGCGTTACGCGTTTTTTTTCCACGTTTTTTTTTTCTTTTTTATTGTCTACGACGTCCGTGACGTAGCGGAGGGCGGAGTGTGTGGAAAACCTCGGGGCCGAAAAACCGTCGGTCGTCCGCGAGTCGTAAGACACGTGAAGAACGGTGCCGCCGCCACTAAACGTAATATATTACACCGAAGCCGCGCGCGCGTACACCGAAAACGGAGATCCGGCGACGGACGGGCGGGAGACGGCGCGTATATATATACTTTATTATTTTTTTATATTATACCGAGCGAACGTGAAGAGAGTGGGAACGAGATTGAACGGCGACGACGGTATTGTATACATGTATATAGCGCTCGCGCGGTACACGCCATCTTGGTTTTATCATTGATTAATTGAAGCCGTCTCATGACAAGCGTACGGCGGCGGCGGAGGCGGAGGCGAAGGCGACGTCGTCGTCGTCGTCGTCGTCGGTCGTAACGCGCGCTCGCGGAAAAGGTGTGGAGAGGAGAGGCGAGTGAGACAGAGCGGGAGAACGAGAGACGCGTTATTCTTGGACCGCCGACCGTCGTCGCTTCGCACGATCCGCCGTCGGCGTTCGGTCGTGCGTCGCGTGGTCCCGACGTCACGGCCTCGACGAGACAACGGTCGAAACGAACAAACACGCGAAAAAACGCAACGAAAAATTCGTTTTCGGGACGGCGGAGACGCGGACGCGAAACGCAAATACCGCCGACCAGACCTAACCCGCTCGTCAAACTTTTGTTTTGGTGTTATTCATCGTCTCGCCGTTAGCGGTTTGGCCCGTTGTTCGCGTTGGCACCGTTTCCCGTTTATTTGCGTGACCTGCCCGACACGTGCGTGAAGTCCCACTTCCTGTCCTAGAACGTCGAAATTCGTAAAAAAAAAATCGACAAACACCTTAACGTTGTGGTTACGGACAGATGGAATCCCGAACGTCCGAATAACCAGGCACACAATTGTCCCGGTAAAATGACCGACTCGCAATATTATTAGTTTAGGTTTTGAGTCGGCGGTCTGAAACGGTAGTGGGCCAACTTCACGCGTCCATTAAGTCGAACAGATAAAATGTTATAAATGTATAGAAAACCGTCGTCGTCGTCGATCGTTACGGAATATTTAGAGTTTCAAACGACGTCACGAGGTTCGTTTCGGATACGTACGGTTTCAGAGCACAATAGACGGCGCGGGGAAAGTCTCACGGCGTGCTTTTGGAACGCGACAGCCGACCGACGACCGTGGTCGCCTTCGGAACGTCGAACTCGAATTACGCGCGTAACGTCTTAAAGGGTTTCCCGTACGGTTTCCGACGTCGCGTCGTCAAAGCGTCGGAAATTGGCAATAAAAACGCGCGCGCGGTATCCGATTGTGCGCCGAACATTTCCGTTCGGCGACGGTCGAGCGCGAGTTCGGTAATGTCGGCAACACTCGACCGACGACGATACGGCGCGTAGACATTTGATGTTTCGCGGCGTGTTCGGCGTGTTCGGAAAGTAACGATACAAGGTGTTGGAAAAATCGAAAAAAATTTTTATCAAAAAAAAAAAAAAGTACATAAACTTGTTGACACTCATCTCCACTATTTTTCTACACGGTCACCGTTGAGCTCAATACATTTTCTGTACCGTTGTATCAATTTATCGATTAACCTCCCCTAATCAAGTCTTCACGAACTTTTGCACTTCGCCATCAGTCGAAAAACGTTTTCCGCCCAATTGTTCTTTCAAGTTTTGTGAACAAATGATAATCGCTAGGTGCGAGATCAGGGCCGTGAGAAGGATGAGGCGAACAGAACGGGACCGTCAACCTTTTCCAAGAGTTCTTCGGTGACAAGAGATTGGCGGCCGGGGACCTTTCCTCGTCGTGAACTTCTGTTCTTCCTTCCTTAAATTGTCGCACCCACTTTGTCACGTTTTGTCTGTTCGTCGCATTTTCACCGTACGCAAGAGCAACTCGACGGCGAATTTCGGCAGCCGAGTGACCTTCACGGACGAGATAACGGATCGATCCGCGGGATTCGTTATCGTACTCGAGGTGGCGGCAGCTTCACTTGCACTGCTCATCGTTAAAAGTCGTACCGACCGAAGTTTTAGAGCCACTGACGCGTGGGACCCATCGTTCTCTTCAAGAGATTCCCCCCTACGTGGCAGTGGTGCCGACTCAACAATTCTGATCGTCCTTGGCGGCCAGAGCGACCGAACGCGCCTCGTATACGTGACATGCGGAGACAACACGGTCGACGTGGACACGAAATTGAAAATAACGGGGTTTCCGTCCGGCGCACGTTTTCACGGCACGCGTGTTGGCCGAATTTGGATTCCGAGCGAAAACTTCGGATAACCGTAAAGTTGTAAACGGCGGTCGGGATGTCGGTTGCGCGGCGGCGGGCGTGTACGAGCCAAGCGGGCGAAACGTCATCCCGTACGCGGATAAAAACACTGACGCGTCCTTTGATTCGGCGAGATAAGGGTGGGCCGCCGATAATAACAACGTTTAAATTCAAACCGCCGCCGTCGCCTCCGGGGGGTAATGTATTCCGCCCCGCGCCGCGTGCCCCCGAACGTCGCGTCGCCGAAAACACGCCCACGCGCACGCGCGTACACCCCGGCGTACGGCGAACAATTTGCCGCTGATTGCGACGAAAATCGAATCGGTCCCGATAACATGACACAATCGTAGTAACGATCTAGCGGCGCGCGAAGGTGCCGATGGCGAATTGATTCCGGCGGACTCGGGCGGGGGTCCCCGCGGGCCGAAGAAGCGCGCGTACGTTAATCCGTTTATCGCGGGCCGTCCGTTTCGTCCGGTACGGTCGGGTCAGATGAGTCGACGGTCGGCAGCGTCACGCACGTTCGTCCCCGAACCGGTTAAGGGTTTTCGCGTTCGAAAAGGACGGGCGACCCGGAGTGAGTCCTTCGGGGGCCGGTTCGCCGGACGTCATGGCAGTAACGAGATTGCGCCGGTACGCGCTACGTGCTAGGTAATCATGACGTTTCGGTATTTCTTCGGTTCGTGCGTTTCGACAAAAGGAAACCGTGCGAGGCGGCCGGAAGCGACGTCCGCGTGGTTCCCGGGCCACGATATATGATAGTCTGTAAAAAATCACAGACGCGTCGATCCCGGACCAGTGGGTTCTGTCGAGAACGCCGCGCACTCCGGGTGCGACGCCGTGTGCCGGACCGTCGTATCGTCGCGGTGAGTCAGGTCGACGGTCGTCGTGCCTGGTCGTAACGAATTTGGTCGCGGTAAACGCGGTAAACGTGCCGACGTGAACGCGTTCCAGGGCGGATATCCCGTGGAATATATGATTCGTGCGCGTGCGGCGCTGCGGTTAGGGGTGGCCGGACCACGATCTTTCACGGTCGACGCGCGCGTACGGTATAGGTAGGTAAATTCTCTCTCTCTGTGTGTGTGTGTATACGCGCACGATATTATCGTACGCGACGCGACGTATTGACACCGGCGGCGTATCATTTGTCACGCGGGCGCGACGCACGGGAATTTCACCTGTCACGCGCGCCCGACACGCCGACGCACACGCGTATACGTGCGCGTGCGTGCCGACGGGGCCGGCCGCGTTCGTAATGGAAACACCGGGGGGGGGGGGGGGGGGGGGGGGGGGGGGGGGGGAAACGACGGCGACGCGCTTACCGAACCGCCGGACGAGACGTGTTTCGACCGGTTTCGCTCGAACGGCAACATCGCCGGGTAACCGACGAAAACGCGTGCACGTACGAATTACGGATACGAACGCACGCGTTTTGAAAGACGTCGTGGCTTTTTTTTTTTTGAAACGTTTTGGCCTATTAACGTAAAAAACAATACCGTCGCGAAGGGGAGACGACGGACGGCGAGTGAAAGAGAGAGAGAGAGCTTTCGAGCGTCACGTCGTTCGAGAAAATGACGGTGGCTTTCGGCGATTTGTTCAATTGCCGTTCACCCGAGAAAAGTTACCCTCCGCCTATTCGATTTCACGAAGACGATCGTTCAGGACGTCGTTACGGCGAAATTCGATATATCACGACCGTTTTCGATCCCGGGGCGAATCGATCGCACGGACGTGCCGGCGGAAGCTCACCACCACACCGTCCTAATGACGTTCGAGCACGCGCGCGATCGTACGACGCGTTTGATTGATTGCACGCAGCCGCCGCCGCAGCCGCGGTCTTTGTTCGCGAAACCCGCGAGACCGGACGTCTTTCCCCTTGCCCGTTACCACGCCGTTATTTCATTTGATATTTGTGTTTACAACACGACGATATTAGCGTGTGTCGGTTTTTTACGCGACACAAAATAATCGATCGTTATCACTACATAATTTCTCGCGTCCTATCCAAGACTGCGTCACGCGACGCGCAACGAACAATAAACGACGGGCCGCAGTCCGACATACGTGATCGCGGAAACGGGTGGCGGCAACCACGGATGGTACTCGGTCCCGACCCGACCGTCCACCAAAAGTCCGCGGCCGAGATTTTCGCCGAATGTCAGCTTAGGTTAGGACTTGGCCGCGCGTGGTCCAACGACCATCCGCCCAACGACGTTGGGTTCGACGGGTTCGTGCTCGTAGACGGGACGTGCGGACGAAACGGTGGACGAAAAACGCGTGATTGGACGCGCCAACGTCAACGGTTAGGTTAAGTTAGGTCAAGTTAATTTCCAAGTTAATTTACGCTGGAAGTCGTAAACCAGCACCGGCGTCGACCGCGTACGAATCCGTCGGGTTCCCGCACCCCGTCGTGTGGCTCTCTGGCTACGTTATCGATCACGCCTACTCGTACCTTAGAAGAGACACTCGGCAAATATCCCTGTGCGCCTCTGTCGCCATACCGACGTGGTTACGACACCGGAGTGCCGGTCCTCACCGCTCGTGGTTCAGGGAGAAACAACGCTCGTCTCCCGACATTAGTCCCCAGGACTGCGAATCGGTCGACATGTGAACCCGTGGACGTCAAAACCCGAAGTGCGGATAACTCGCTAGGTCCCGTCGTGGCGTCTTCGGATCTGGCCGGCGCTCCGGACGTCCCGGACGAATCGCGTTCCCCGTCCCTGGATCGACAGACCGCGTGTCAAGTCGGCCCGAAGTCCGGCCAGCCCCCTACGCACGCCGACGAAAAGTCCTGGAAAAGACTGGAGGATGGACGACACAGGCGCAAATGCTCGCGGCGTTTTTTTCCCGTCCCCGGTCTACGAGCGTGCGCTTTGCGGTTACGGCCGATAATCTCGAGGAAAATATTTCACCTGCACGTCAAACACGCGACGATAAACGACGACGCCCTTGCGCGCGGACGCGTTCCCATCGACCATTCGTTATTTCCGCCGTTTTCTCCCCCGGAAAAAATAAAAAATAAAAATAAAACCGACGAATATTTCCACTCCCCCCGTTTCGAAATCAACTTACGAAGAATTCAATTAAAATCAGTCATGCAAATATACATTGGAACAGCTTTGCTTTATCGGTATAAAAGAACTCGAGTTTAAACATAACTTTTTCGTTATTCATAACGTACTTGTCGAACGGAGGAGGGTGAGATGTTGGGGGGGGGGGGTTTCTAAAAGAAAAAAAAAATTATTAACATTTCAAACCGACTCGTCGCCGTAAACGTTATTATTCCTCAAGAACAATGTCGATTTAACAATGTCGCATTGTTCTACGAGTCCGGTTTAGATATTGAACGACAAAACAAGATTGCCCGTTTTCGATATTGTCTCGTGCGAACGGACACACGTTTGTTTTATTTAATCGAGTTCGTTTCGTTCGATACGCGATTTGTAATGTCGTGTCCACGACGTACAGGTTAGGTTGGGTCTTCCCGACAACACGCGAGACTTGACGCGCGCGCCCGCTACGCCGACCGCGCCGCGGCCCGCCCGGTTAACGTGCGCGAAAACGTTGATAACGGACGCCATTGTCGTGGAAAACCGGACCGCGGTGGCGGTGGAAACCGGTCGAAACCGAAACTACTCCGTGTTTCGTTGGTCGTCTCCGGGTACGCGCGCGCGACGGTCAGTTACACGGTCGTTGGTTCATCGACCCGAGTTCGGCCGTACCACCCGGTTCGTCCGCTGGTCCTGGTCTAACCTCGTTGTCGGTCGCACGACTTTCGTCGTCAACCCCGAGAGAAAATAGAACCGGCTCGGCGGAAACCTAACGATCGCCGCACAGCTCAGGACCGGACCGACGTTAGTCGGAAAAAACCCGCTCAGACCGTTCGTTCCAAAACTGACTGGACTCGCCTCGATTGTCGTTTCGATCGCGTCGTGTACGCGTCGTAAAACAGACCGGAATCTGTCGTCGTCGTCGTTTTTTTTTTGAACGTTTCAATTATATCGCGATATAAATTATAGGAACCTAACTGTGACGCGGCGGCGGTAATTACGGTCGTCGTCCGTTGTTTTTCGTTTTTTTATTTTGTTTTTTGTACCGCGGCTCTCCGCCCGAGTGGTTTTTACGCGAGCACACCCGACGAACGTAAATATATATATAATGCACCACGTACTAACGAAAAAAAACAAAAAAAAACCCCCGAACCAAACACGAGACAAAAACAATCGTTCACAGTCCATTACAGGCTGTCGCCGACGGTCGCGACGGTCGTCACGGGTCAATTTGTATAAATAAATATCGGTTGACGAATTACGAGAGCGCGCGCGCGCAACACAATACACGGAACGTAATCGTCGTCGCGTCCGTCCGACCTGGGGACCGGCGGGGAAACAGTTCCGAAACACCGAAATCGACCAGACGCGTTTGAAGGTATCTATAGACCGGCGACCGCGGAACGCCAGGGAGAGTGCGGGAAACCCGGTCGATTAAAAAGTCTCCAGAGATCATTTAATAGCCCCCCGCCCCCGTGTTTTAATAGTTTTTAATAGTTTTATCGTGACGAAATCGTTTAAGGACCGCACGCCACGTGTCGACCCGTATTTAGACGCGATTCTATAACGCGCGCGCGACGTGATCGTGGACGTGTACGGCCCGAAACGGTACGCGGACGATCGTTTTATCGACCCGATGTCACGCACGCTCTTCGCGAGCCCGCGAACGTTTTCGACCGGCCGTCCGTCCCTAACCCGGGTCGCGGTCGTCGCGGTCCCCGAAAAACCGCGCGCTAACAGCGGTTTGAATAGCCGCTAACGAACGTTCCGCGCGTGTCGCGCAACGCGCCCTCGGTCCCCACGACGATTTTCACGGTCGGCGAAATCAACGCGGAGAGGACGAGCACTTTGTCGGGCGGACGACGCGCAAAGTCGACGGTACACGTGACGTATAAATATATTCGTTACGCTCACACACACACACACACGTGCGCGTTTGATTTATTATTATTATTATTATACGACGGCGACCTCCGGGAGGATCCGATCGCAAAACGGGACCGGCGTCGACATTTTCGCAGTCGGCCGACGACGACGACGACGTAGTGTTTCGCGATTAATCATTCGCTGGCGAAACGTGCTCCCTTCGGCCGACGGATAACGGAAACAAAGGCCGCGGCTCGTACACGTACGGTTTGAATAATAATTGTTTCCCGAAATTATCTGTTGTTCTTATCTCGTTTTAAACGCGTTAGGTTAGGTCGACGCGAAAACGCAATATACAAAACGTACGAAACGATTTTCGATCGCGACCGTAGACTTACGGGACTTATGGCGACGACGTATATTTTACAGTCAGGTATAGTCGATGGAAACGAGAGTCTAGACGCGCGCAAGCCGTATATCGTCATTGTCCGTCCGATGTGTCTGAACACGAGTTGTGAAGCGATGAAGAAAAGGACGAGCCAGGGGGCGCGAGAAACCCTCCACAAGTCGGAAGTCTTTCGCGTTTCTTTCCGTCGAGATAAACGATCGTGCACTTAATCGTTGTCCGACGGCACAGTCGAATTAGAAAACGCCTCGACACACGAAATGACTTCGCGACAAAGTCTCGAACAAGCTAAACAAGCTGTTTCCATACGTTTTCAAATAGCACAAGTAAATTACGTAAAATGTCTAATGATTTCACACTGTACGCGTAATCGCGTTAACCGAGTAGTTTTTCCGTATTTACAAATGGAATACACGGTTTGAAACAATATATATATGTGTACGTATATAATTTTGTTATCGGTTTCGTTGGCGTTTTTCGACCCACCGCGGTTTTCGTTTCCGACCGTTCGTATTGTTACGGCCGCGGTTAACAATGGGACGTACAAACGCGGGTCGGACGCGACCGTAGAAATTGATAAATCCGCGAAGAAAAATAAAAATTCTTAACGTCCGGTAATCAGATAATACGTGCGTCGTACCGTGGCCGTTCGATAATTTTTTTCCCATTTTTCCACCCCCCTACCACCTTCCTTCATCCCATTCTGCACGGTCGGCATTATTTTTAAAACCCCGAAAACGCGCGTTCGCCGAAGAATGCGAAATAAATCCCGCGCTGCCGGTTTAAACCCGTAAAGCCTTCTCTCGAGGGTTTTTGTGTATGGGCCCATTCAAGTATGGTCGGCACGTCGAATTATTTCGTATACGTTCTCGGGGAAGAGGATAAGAAAATACGGCGGCGCGGCAAAGGGAAAAAAAAACAAGGAAATACATTTTATAACAGTTCTCGTGGAATTCGATTAATGAACGAACCGTGGGTTTCCAACGTCTGCGCCCGTTCCGCGTTGACGAGGACCGAACGAGGATCGAATGGTTGAACGCGTCAAAAAACGAGAAAAACGAGAATTGCATTTCACCGGGTTCGCGACAGAAACGGACTAACCTAACGATTTGGATTTCGTCGAAACGTTCGACCCGCGACTCATTGTTCCCAGACGACGACGATAGTGAAATTCCGAAACAACACGGTCCGGCGACGGTATTCGAAAATTACGCGCAGACCGAAACCCAGCGTGTGTGCGCGTCGCGTTCGCGATTTCGATAATACCGCGTCCGGGACGAAACGGTTCGGGTCAGGTCCGACCGACGACCCGTTCTCGCTCTCCGGGTACACGTCTTCTGCCAACAGACATGTTAGGTTAGGTTAGGTTTCTCTCGCCCCCCCTCCCCCGTCGTACAGGATAGGAGACGACGAGTAATATCAGCGGAACGACGGATCGAAACGGTTCGTTCTTTTTTCCGCCGGCCGGACGTAACCGTACGTTCCGATTCGTGTTTTGGATTTTTGAGGCGAACACGTCCGCGGGATGGTCGCGGGGACAAACGTCGGACGGTAACAGGTGGCGGAGACCGACGACGACGACGACGACCAACAATAATCATTACATTATTCCTGTCACGGCGTTGCACGCCACGGTCCTGATCGCGAATCGATCGATTAACCTAACCCGACGCGCTCTTTCTTGACGATCGCGACTTTCGTGTGGTGTACGCGTCCGGGGTCGTCCGCGTACGCACATCAATACGTTTTTCGGACAAAACGCGACCCCCCCCCGCCACCCCCCGCGCCACCGCCATCGCGCACCGACGCGCGGCACCGCCGGACGGAAAACCCGAAACGGACCGGTTCCCCCGGGGAAACAGGTGTCGTCGTACGACAATACGACACCGCCGCGCGGCATTGTCGTCCGCCGTCGTATTGTACGTTGTTCGTAGCCGTCCACTCGCGGCGGGTCAGATCTCCCGAACGGTTTCACGATTTCTATGGGAACCCGTCGTGAACGCGCCGACGGTTTCCACCCCATCACCATCCCCTCTTCCTCCCCCTGCGGGCCGGACCATTATTTATTTTTAAACGCGCGCGCTATGATGAATCGTACGGACGTGTCGGCGTGTTCGACGGTCGGACTTTCGTGCCGTCCGATACGTTTGCGTTAAAAAAAAAAAAAAATCCGAAATCGCGAATTCCGTACTAAAAAGAGGACACGACGGTCGGCGAAACAAAAAAAAAAAAAAAGCAATAAAACCGCATACTACACACGTACTAATAAATAAAAAACCGGGAAAATAATAATAATAAAACGGGTGTAATTCGCGAGGACGGGCGACGATATGTGTTGCTCGGATAGGGATGATGACGACGGTTCAAGAGTTAAGACCCGGCGCGGCGGGACTATCGCGAATTGCTTTTTATGAGTTTCTTCGTCATCAATGGAAAAAATATTCTCTGCTCGCCACCACGTGTGTGTAATAAACACACACGCGCGCGCGCGCGTATATAGGGTACATCTGTTTTCCATACGATTATACGCGCGTGGGGATGTCGCGCGAGGGACGAAAACCGTACAGAAAAAAGAAAAAAATCCGGGGAAATAAATAATAAAAAACAATAGTCCGGAGGGTAAAAAACGAAAGAAATAAATAGAAAACCCGACCGTGGTGGTCGGCAATACCTACCGGCCGGGCCGAGGGGCGCGCGGTCTTAATCCGGTAATTTTCGCAACTGGTGTGTGCGTAGGAGCACGCGCGTCGCGTATACGGTTTTTTCCCCCCGGAGTATTAAAAAACAAAAAAAAAAAAAACCCCTCTCTCCCGGTTTGTTCGTGTGCGACCCGGATTGTTTCCCGTTACCGGAGGAAAACCGCGCGCGAAATCCTTCGAAACCGACTGGACACTCGTCACGTATCCGGCCCGACGACGACAATAGTATTATCTGGTAACGCGAGAGGGCGTGAAAAATTCGTTCGGATTTCCAAAACGGGCCACGTCGACCGTTCCGAAATCAATTGCCGCGTGCGTACGCGCGCTACGCAGATATTGCCAATCGGGTTTCTTTTTTTCCGTACCGTTTTTTTTTTTTTTTCTCTTCGTTTTTTATTCGTTTTTTCTTCGTTGGTTTTTTTTTTTTTAGAGCAAGGTTGTTATTTCGCTTTGTGCGTCGGCGACGTCTCGGCACGGCGCGCGGCGAGCGTGCGCGTTAGAATTCGATTTGACGATCAAGGACGGGACGGTCGTGCGACCGTTTCCAATTTATCGACACCTATACGTGAGTTAATCAAACTCTCACACGTGCACGCACGCGTTATTGTCGTTTTTCCATTCCGAAATACACGACGGCGAAAGAATAAAAAAAAAAAAGAACGAACGAAAAAAAAATAAATACAAATTACCGGCTCGTGTAACACACACACGCGCGTGTATAATAAACGACGTGAACCACCGAAAACCGACAAAGGGTCGTGCGCGTTGACGTGGTGGATGGTACCCACTAGTGATTTTTTTAATATATATATGCCCCCAAAGCAAATTCGAAAGTACTTGTCTCGAGCCGTTACATTTTACGAAAAAAGTAACGAAACAAAAAATCAAAAAAAAAAAAAGACAGATAAGATAAACCACGTCTATTCTGATAAACCGGATAACGAAATGAAATGATGATAACGGCTCTGTTGTATTCCATGCTTTTTCGAGCGTTTTATCGATTTCTCGAGGAACGATACGAAATGGAATTTTAATCCCACTCGTGAAAAATCTCGACCTGATGTCGGACGGTACCCACCGATTCGTTTACGTGCGCGGGTACGTACTCAACGTTTATACATTACTGTTCGACGGAGATGTCATGACGGTGAGTGGACCGAACGATTTTAACGCCGCTTTCCGGACCCTAACGGAAGTGGAACGCGTGGCAGTGTCGGAACTACGAATATATATACAAAAAAATATAATCGATTGTAGTAAAGGAAACATCAAATATTAGAAAAACGTAATTTCGATAACGACCTACAATCGTCATAAACGATAATACTATGCGCGTGTGTTGTTAAACTTTTGTGTATTTAATTATATCGTACACGGTCGTCGTAACGGACAAAGGTAATTGTTATCGATAAAAATTTATTTTTCTTCGTGTGATATGAACGACGTCCCGATTTTTTTTTTTTTTTTAGCGCGTCAGGAGGGGTCGTTGGAAAATAATCGGCAACGTACGTAAAAAAAAAAAAAACCCCTCGTAAAAATTCGGGCGGACGAAAAGAATTCCGAGGGAGAGGGAAATACTTTAAAAATCGATCGCGACCGTTCCAATCGATATAACACGACCAACACGTACGTCCTTATCATGCTGGTACTCGACTGCGTACGTCTTCCGCGGCGGCTGTATATTCGCCCTGCTCGGATCACTGAAAATATCTTCACGCCGTCCGCCCGGAACGTCTGCGAGACGGAATGAATGTAAACGACTAAACGTGAAATCGATATCCGTCGATTTTCTCGCGATGTGATAACCGAAAAAATCCCGGGATTCCGATAACAATAACTCCTCCGGCGTCTGAGCGTTCAATCGCCGGGATCATGAGACGTAAGTAAACGTCCGTAAACGTTCGCGCGGGGCGGCAGGGCGTTGACGACGCGTCGTTATTATTTGTATTGTTTACGGGCGATATAAAACAGCGGCGGTCTGAGGTCGGCCGGCGTCGTTCCACTCCGTCCGCCTCTAAACTCTCTTCTCGGACGTAATAATAATTATATTACACGGACCGATTACTGTGCAAACCGTCTCGAGCTTATAAATATATATATATATAAATGTGTGTGCGCGCGCGTTCTTCTCGGATTACAAAATAAACCGATGACGTACACGGCTATTGGGTCGAACGCCGATAACTCGACCGCCGGCCGTCGAGAAACAAAAGACGCGTCCCCGACGTTATCGATAATACAAAAACCGTCGGGCGCACATCTCGCGCGAACAACGACGGAATTAACCAAACATGATGATAATCACGGACTGTTGTGTTGGCGCTGTAGACGTCGAGTGCGACCCTTCGCGGGACGGATGGGATAGGAGTGAATGGAGGGGGAGGGGGGCCGAGAACACGTTGTGACGTTGTATTATTCATAATCGCTTTAAAATCCTGAAACGGGATGAAAATAACGCGGGGGCTATAATTGTTCGGCCGCAAATATTTGCAGACGCGCGTTTGAATATTTAAAAACCGAATCGTGTTTGTTTGTTTTGTTTTAACGTGCGTTCGTCGCCCCGGTTCGCTGGTACGCGGGGCAGACGCCGAATATCGACCCGCTAAAGAAAACAATAAAAAATGTATGTATGTGGCAACAATACACGACGTTTGACCAAATAAAATCACCGTCGTTCGAACGTGACGGTGGTGGGGGGGAGGGTATTTGTTTTTACTCTTTTAAACGAAAAAAAAAAAACACACGACAAACAACGAACAGACGCTACTTCGCGTAATTGTTTGGACCTACGAAGTCGTCTAGAAGACGGAAACAAACCGACGTAGGAGATCTGGACAAGCCGTTTTCGACCGGTCCGATGTGACGGGAACGCCGGAGAGCAAGAGAACGCGGAACCGGGCAGGCGGCTGCTCGCAGCAGACGGTCACGGTTTGATAAGCGCGGGAGACGTCCCGGCGAGGCGTTGTGGAAACGGACTCTTCGGCGACGGAATGTCAGGCGCTTGTGCGAACACGGAACGCGGTATGAGAAAACGAACCGAACGATAACGCGCATACCGCGCTACGCGTTTATTCGTCGGACGAGAAAATTAATGTCACGTCCACAACGGCGTAACGCGTCCGTCCGTCAGTCTCGCGACCGGTGCGAATCGGAAAATAATAACGACGAACGCACGTATATACGCGTGTTTATGCTTGGCGACGCGCGTGTCCCGTGGTTACGAAACAAATCGATCTCGGCACGTTGTACATTGTTGGTTTTAATAAAAAAAAATTTAAAAACTCGCGTTTCCAATTACGTTTTCGTTATCGTTGTCGTTACTTCCGACGGTCGAGATACAGTGTCGCGTTCGTACGATCGTCACGATCGGTTCGTAAAACAGACGCTATCAAGTATTCGGTATTCAACGTTAAAAACACGAAAAACATAACCTTTATCGCCTGCGTACGATAGACCGCGCTTAATGGCGACTATCGCGTTTAATCGCGACTCAATTGTTCAATGACTGCGGTGTGAACGTCCGGGCCGCGGAACCGGATAATATCGGGACGTTCTTGTCGGGCGCGTCACGTCGGTTACGGTCAGGTTTATCCGACCACGTTCGAATTAAACCGTTGTTACGGACTCGATCGCTTGCGCGAAAATGTGAAATTCTCGACCAAAATGTAGTACTTGGTTTCGGAGACGTCACGAGCACCGAGATCGACGGTCGCGCCGCGGGATTCGACTACGAGCACGGATTTTGGGAGAGAACGGCAAGCTGCTTGGCCAAGTTAGACGACCACGGTTTTCACGACGTCGTGTGTTTCGTTTTTGTATTCAAAACGATTATCAATCGTTGTTTTATATTCGGAATTGTACGTGTACCTACCGATTTGTTTTAGGATTTTTCTATTTCGGTTTATCGGGACGAATGAACACCGCGACAAAGCGGAGTCCGCTGTATTTCGTTTTAAACGTGCTGTCGTACGACAGTCGTTTTTTTTACCGCGATGGACGCGCAAACGTTCGCCTGACGCGTAACGGGCGTCTGAACGCTATCCGTTCCTAAACAACAACAATAAAACTGCTGGAAAATATGTTTTTTCGGTCGTCGAACGTCCGTGCGAACGTCGTCGTCGTCGTCGTCGTCGTACATCATTTCAGACGACCACCTCTCACTCTCACACACTCTCTGTCACCGTCTCCCCTCTTGCGGTCGCAGACGCGTTGTTTTAATTGACCCTTCGACCGTCGGGATAAAAAATAAAAACGAAACGAAATAAAAATATACTCAATTAGACAACAATGGGGAAATCACGGGTATTTTTTCTCCTCCCCGTCCCGCGAGGAAGCGCATTAAACAACCGAATCGACCGGTCGTTATTTTTATTTATACGTTTATTATTATCGCCGCTCTTCTTTTTCGTTTTCGTTTTTTTTTTTCGGACGTTTATCCCATTGTACGTTATTCGATAAACTCTATCGCGCGTGTGTCGCCCGACTTAGAATGTGCCCGTATTCGTTACGTACGATTTCCTTTATTTCTCGTCTTTCCCCGCCCGGCTTCCGGTAACGCGACGTCCTTTTTTTTTTTCCCCCGTTTAATTCTACGCGGAAAACGCTTCCCGTGTCGTGTTGGTCGGCGTGGCGTACCGGAATCCGGGGTGCTCGGCTTCGACGCCTTTGCTGGCGGAGGTCTTGTCGATTTTGGCGGTGTCAGTGCGTGCCGTCGTTCTGGATTCCGGACGGGATTCGGCGTCGCGTCCGGGTTACGGTCATTACGATCGTCGCACGTATATAATACAACACGGGCGGGTTCCGTACCGACGAACTTCCGGTCGTCAACGTCTCTTGTTTTTTTTCCACGGTTTCCGTTCGGTCGCAGGTATCGCGTCGGTAAAATGTTATTTTCAATTACGTTCGAGCGACGTGGAACAACTTCGCGCTTTGCGTGCGTACGTACAACCGGTTACAAAAAAAATAGAAAACGGTCCGTAGTTCCATTTCGCTTGCGCGCGACCGATAAAAAAACCGTTCGGATCGAGACGTTACGACACGTGTTATAATTTCAGACGTGCCGTATTGTAGCGGTGAAATATCGCGGCGGAACGCGAACAAAGACCGCCGCCAGTGTTTTCTCGCGCGCGTCGTTTTAATATATTATTATTATTATTATTATATACGAACCGCGCGGCGTCGCCCGCCCGTTTGTTATATGCACATAATACGTAATTAATGGCCGCGGCGAACGCGCGATATTATTATAATTACGATGCCGCGAACGCAATTTGTTATTTTTATTATTTTATCTACGGCCTCGTCGTCGCGTTTTCGTTTCGTTTTTTAGTCGGCTCGCGCGGTAGGACGGATCTCGCGAGTCGACCGCGTCCGCCGTGAGTTCGCACGGGACGTCCGTCGTCATAGAGACGTTTCAGACGGTCCGACTCACGACGTCGCGAAACAATAACAAACCGTCGAACGACGCTTGGGGCCGGACGGGCGTACAACAGCGAAAAAAATTAGGTTAGGTCGGTTCCCGACAACGCCGCGGAGAAAACCGGCGACAATCGCGTCACGGGAACACGCACACGCGCCGTTCCGTACGCGCCGAAGACCACCGTAACCTTTGACGGGTAATTAAACGCCGGGACCTACGGCGGGAACGTCGCAGGGGTAATGGCACGAGTAGAAAATAATCGGGCAATTGTCAAAAACGTTTTGATTCGGGTTTAGCGAGTTTTCCTCGCCCCTCGACGACCCCACGAAAAATAAATAAATTGTTATTGTCTATTTGCACGCGCGCGTTTCGGTCGTTCGACGGAGCCGGCAATCTGAATCCGGCGGGTCTCGCATCCGTTATCAGCGACTAGCGGTATCGTCGAAAGCCGGGTACGATAATTCAAAACGAATAAATATGGATCACGAACCGTTTTCGGAAAAAATCGATCTCTCGGAAATAATCAATCGCGATCGAGTACGATCACGTGCAGTTCAGATACTTCTCGTCGAAACGGTTCCGAACCGAAAGTTTCGTTCGCCCGGCCGTTCATCACACCGCCAAGCCCGACAAAGAGAGGTGGTCCCACGGCACTCGATCGAGTCGTTTCGCCGAACCGTAAGCGTGGTCAGCAGTTCAACAATTCATCGTAGTGGTGGGGGAGGGAGTGTTCGATCGGGAACGCAATAAAAAACGCGATCGCGGTTTTCACGACACGAACCGAGACCGATTTTTCGCCAGAAACCGTGAAGGGCAACAGGTGACATCGCCGTCGAATTCGACAAAGTCCGGCCGGACGATTTCCATGCACGGGATTCGCGAGCGAATGTACAGAGCCGGACGTGGGGGTGTTTGTCACTGTGTCCGCCTGCGAACGGAACGTAAAGCGCGGACGTTGCTCGGAACGTAAACGTCTACGTGGGATCGTTACATTAGACGTCTCTCCGGATGGCGATGGACGTGCGCTGGCGTACACAATACGCGGCCGAACAATGGCAACGACGGAACGCGCATTCGACGACGACGCCGCGGGACGACGCCGTCGGAGAGGACGCGTCAAACAGCGCGTTTTACGTCGGCGTTCGGGTGAATCTCCACTAACCGTAACCGGGCGACCGGGTTCGTCACGTGACGCGAACGGTTACGACGGTTACGTGGTCCCAAAATCGCCGGGTCCCTCGTCCGGACCGCGGACGTCTATTTCCAACACCGCCGGCTTCTCGACGTACGTTCCCGGTGACATCCGTCCGATGACAACAAACGCGCTATTCGTTGTTCTTTCCTACGTACGTACGTACGACGACGACGACGACGATCGTAATGACGCGCGCAAGTAGCTCCCAGCCGTGGCGCACTTAGGCCGTCCTAATTCAGCCGGAGACCCCCCGCCGGCGGTTCGGAGGCCACCTACCGTCTGTCGGTTAATTACAATCCAGATTAAACACAAGAGACGAGCCTGCGGGCTCCGTCTCCGCGCTGGAAATTTAATCAACTCCGTACCGCGCACACGTTTTTAATTCCGAACGACCGACGGCGGCCCGAATTCGCGTGCGCGCCTCGGCGTCCCGGAACGCGACGACCCCGCAAAGCAATCGCCGCCCGCGTCCGCCGGTCCCAAAGCGCAGTTTTCGTTCAAGTTCTTTCGTTCGGTTTCCGCAAAAACCGGACCACCCGACGTCTCTAAACCGCTCGGTCGGACACGGTTCCCCGTTTCCGCGAGAGTTCTCTTGAGCAACGGTCGGCGTCGCCCACGGACGTCCCCCTCCCCCCCCCCGGCATTCCCGGGTCTTCCCGCTTTTTCCGGGCTTTTTCCGGCTTTTCCGCACACGCATTCCAGCCCCTTTCCGTCCCCGATTACGATCGCGTACTCTCTCCATCTCTCCATTCGATTCCATCCGTTCTTCTGACTAGCATCGCCGCTGTATTTATTAATTCCTTCTCTGGTCCGTTTATTGAGAAATTTTTAACTACGACCTCAATTCAGCCTGTTTAAACGTATTATTATTTAGTTTGTTTTTAATTGTTAAATAAAAAATACGGCGTTTCCGAAATTCATTTTATTACTGTTTCGATGGTTATTATTCGGATGATTTTTTTGCGTCCTAAAACCGTCAGTTTTCTAACTACCGGTTTATAAAACGATTCGTCGAGTACTTGTCGCGGCACTCCGTTCGGTCGCCAGACAATCGGACCGCAGTAACTGTGCAAATACGTCGAACGACATACGTTTTCGCGGTACGTTCGCGACGTTTATCATCGCCGCTGTATTGAATCGTTACGCGACCCGACCACGTATCATATGATATATTTTGTCGTATTTTCAATTGATATTTTAACACGCGCGTGCGACGGTGTGGACGGAACAGAAAAACACGTTTCCGAAACGACGTTGTCGGACGCCAACGACAACGACAACAATAGGCAGCGGCGGGGTTTTGGATTTCCAAGGTTTTTCTTCGCGCCCGTCGTGTTCGACTGACCGACGTTGCGCGCGTGTACTCGACGCTCGGATTCCGTGCGTTCTAAAAGTCGATCGAAAACGGACGTAGGCCGCCGTTATATCGCGACGAATTACGACCCGGTCGACCGTGTGGTGGCGCGAGGTCGCACGTTTCCCGCCCGCCGTTGTTCGTTCGTTTATTACGTCTCCGTTGGAACCGCGACGAGTGTCGTAAACGTAACCGCGGTTCGATTATGCACGCACACGCGCGCACAACGAGACCACAGTCGTTTGCCCGAGTCGGACGGGAGAACGTGATATAATTTACGGACAATGTGTGTGTGTGTGTGTTTTTTCGGAAACACGAGTACGTTTACGGTTCGTCGTATATTATCGGGCGTTATAAAAACCGTGCCGTTCTTAACGCGATCGTATTGTGCGCGCGTTCCGACACAATACGCGTCGTGCGCGTGTAAAAGGTCGTGACGTTCCCGTGACCCGTTTTACCATTTTTCCGGAAGATTTACGATAACGAGAACGGACGGGATTCGGCGGCGCCACCGACGAGACCGACCGGCCGACCGACGTAGACGAAATCGTTATCGGATCTATCGTTTTGTTTACTATTCATTTATGCGTTCGTTGCCGGACGCGAATCCGCCTAGAGACCGCGGGCGTCCGTTCCGGCAAGGGGGGAAAAAAGAAAAAAAAAAACGTCAACGGCGGCCGAAAACAAAAAATACAAACGGACCGCCGATAATAACCTATTACGTATCGAATTAAGATCGAAACTCGATCTCGTTGATTGAGCATTGTTCGCGCGGGTAAACCGACGGGCCGACGGGCCTGCACCGCGGCGGCGAACAAACCCCACCGATCATTAATTAACGCCGCGCGAAATCACGTGTGCGTGTGCGTACAAAATAACAAAGGAGTAACGACACGGATGTATTATAAGAGAAAGAAACGCGTGATGATATTTCGTCGGCGGCGGCCGGAGACGGAGAGAGAGACGGGACGGGACGAGTGAGGATCGTAGGAAAAAAAAAAACGAGCCGTGAAATTCGAACGACGACGACGACGCGCGGGGAGAAAGGTCGAGCGGCACTGGGCTGCCGGCGGCGACCCGAAGACACGGTTTCACGCTGCGAATCCGCCGCCGTGGTTCTCACACCATGGCGTCCCCGTGACCCCGGCGCAGGAGAAGACGTCGTCTCGCGCGGTCTGATTACAAACGACGGCGGCTGCCCGTGTCTTTATTATAATCGGTTTTTTACGATTATTCCGTTCCGTCGGCCGCTTTAACTGGGTCAATCCAAGTGCTCATGCCTTCTTTTAGACAGGACTCTTTGAGTGGAGAAGGAAGTCACGCCACGTTGGAACGCGTTGGTTCCGGCCAAAACCGCATGCGTTTTGGGAAACATTTTCGTTTTCGAGAACCGACATTTTCGATTATTACTTACTCCAACCGCCCAATTTTTCGATCGTTCTCGAACGAACCGAACGGGCTTACCTAACTCAGCCCCGGGCCAGTCGAAGCGATCGCACGAAATCGGTCGGGTTCGCGCGCGAAGAACGCGGACGCGGAAATCCGCCTCGGACGAATTCAGGCCGAGTCGCGGAACACGTTAGTTGGTGCCGAGCTCTCGACGATACGACGCCGTCGTTCGCCTTATCGGCCGACGCCCAAGACGTCTTCGCGTGTGACCGTCGCCGGCGGTATAGGTTTTTTGCATTAGCCGATTTCGTAACGCGCCCGACGATTGGCACCGGTGATAACGCGACGTCGTACGGTATTATCGTCAAGTATTGTCACCGCGATTATTTGTCGCGCGCGTAGATTTCGATTTTGTACAGAACATTTTGAAGGGTTCGAAAAACGAATGTAATCGCGAGATTTACGAAAGTCTTTCTAGATCTCCGGTAAATTGTGTACAAAAACCGTTCGTGTGCAAAGAGCTCATTCGGTTCATTTTTTTTTTCTTTTACATTGTTTAACGTACGTAAACCACCACGTTACCACGCGGGTGTATTTCCCGAGTCTCTCGGAGGTCGGGCCAGGTAGCCAGATAGACCTGACCTGCTTATCGGCCGCCACGTAACCGACGCCGATGACAGAGGATTCTGCCCGACGGGTACGGTCCTACCCGGGGGCTTACCCTCAAGCCCGCGGTAATCCGGTTGATCGCCGGTCGGTCGGACGTTTTCGTGGATCGTGCAAACGAAACGGGTCGAACGGTCGGGTTTGCGCCACGAGCGGCCCGGGTCGAACCGACACAAAGCTCGTTCGTACGTTTCGTTTTTGTGTTCTCTCCAGTGCGAACCGGAAGCGACCGAAGAGCGCAACAACATAAATCGTCGAAGCACTGTGTCGCGATACACAGAATGACGATCGGTCGGTTCCGATTCGGACGTCACGCGGTTCAGTTTAGGCAAATTAGACTATGAAATGTCGCGGAAACAAGGAGGGGTGGGGGGATCGGGTTGATGCGCCGCGAAGCGTCGACAAAACGTATTGCGCACGTTGTTCGCGATCCTATTTTTGGTCCGGATGAGGTTGAAAATATATCGAAAAGCCGATTTCTGCGGCGGCTAGAAAGACGCAAGGCCGTCTCGTGTGGAAATCGATTGAAAACGTATGTACGTGTACAAAACGTCTCGTTTGCATAATGTGTCTTTCGCGTACGTGCCGGGGGAACGTCGTAGGTTTTTTTTGTTTTTGTTTGTTTGTTTCACAATAACGAAATAATCGAATGAGAAACGCTAAAAAGACGACGCGAGAACAATATAATAACAAACGTCACAGTCGAACCGGACGCGGCGTGTCGCTAATGACAATCGTGATTCCGTACGGTAAACAATAATCGAACGGATAAACGCGTTCATGCTGTCGGAGAAACGGCCGGGTCGAATTTATTATTTTCGGGCTGTGCGCGAAGACGACCGTTTCCGTTCCACACGGTTTTTCGTTTTTCGTTTTGGCTCGGCAAAAATATAAAAGAAACGGATAAAGAAACCCCCCTCCATCCCTCTAAATAAACAGTAATGCTTTTACGAACAGTTGAAATATTTCCCTCCGCGTCGGCTTTCCGGTCATAATATGTTCACGGGATACGAATGGAAAACACTAAATAATAAAGTAAAAAAAAAAAAAAAATCGATCGATCGATTTAAACGCGAGCCCCGATTGCGAAAATCGTTATCGGCGATAACGGCTCGTATTATGACGTTGGCGCGCAAGTACAAAACGACTTATCAATAACGATCGTAGTCGTTATGAGCCGACGAAAACCGTTCGATCATAACGACAACAAAAAAAATATCCCAAAACAAAATTATCGAAACGCGTAAACGTCACGCGTCGGAATGGGATCGCAACGACGGTCTCGGGTTTTGTCGATGTTGATTGTACGGCACGTCGGTCGGTCCGAGAACGGCCGGTTACGGGGACGTCGCACTCGTCGATTTCGAAAAAGGCCGAAGCGTTCGTAGGGTTCGACGGTTTCGATAAATGAACGAACCGACAGCGTCCATAACAGCTTTGGACTCGTCACGGGAACGAGAACGGCGAACGGGACGTCGTTCGCGTAGGCGGTGTGAAACGCGTCGCGAACGGTGTGCGCGGAACGGGAGAACGCGCGCGGCGGTAGACGCGACGTCGTGCGACGGGCGAGGAAAAACGAAAACGACGATAACGTAACGTGTCGGACGGTTCCAAGGACGGCACGTATCATTTGTTGTACGCCGACCGTGACGGAATGGGAACTGTGAAAATGCGTCTGGCGCCGGGCGACGGGCGTACGCGCGAGCCGCGGCGGGGGAAACGTGCCGGGGAAAAGTTATTAACTCGGTCGTGGAATCGTGTGCGTCCGCGTCCGGCCGCGGCCTCGCGTACACGTGACGGTTATATTGTCGTTACGAAACACACGCGCGCGTACGTACGGAAAAATAATTAACGCGTTCGCGTTTCTCCCGGTGGCGGCGGCGGCGGCGGACAATGCGGACAATACGGACAATGCGGAGAACAATGTAGACCCGCCGGCGATCGGATCGAACGCGTAGAGTAACGTCGTCGTCGTCCGTTACCGCGGTGCCACAGAAAATCGACCGGGAGAAAATCGATCAACGGAACGGCCGGCTGCAGACGTGACGCTGAACGTTTCTCTTTGTTCTGCGCGTTCGGAATCGCCGGACCTGGCCGTCGTAAGGCCGGGCGCCGCGTCCGGCCTGACCTACGCGCGTAACGGCCGACGGGGGGGGGTTGATCCCGGGTCGACCCACCAACGTCAACTTAAAACCCAGTTGGTACCACGGGAGCGGGGGAGCCCCACTGTACGCCGGACCGGCTTGCCGTTCCGGATGCAGTGCCCCCGCAAGGTTGAGGAGTCTAGGTTGTGGGACAAACGCTGGATAGTAAAAAACCACTAGACCCAGTGGGAACCCACATGAATCGGAAACGATTCGTGCCTTCTGCTCAAAAGGGTACGGGCCCAGGTCCGGTGCTTGGTGGTCCATAGACGACACCGGGCTTTGCTTCGGCAATGTCTCGATCTACCGCACCTCTGGAATAGCGCTCAGCGGACAAAATCTGGAATTTATTGTCCGTCCGGACCGTGTTGTTTGCGTTCCGGGCACGACCGGCGTGACGTGTTCGAAACGTTCGAAACGTCGGCCGGCACCTAAATCCACGCGCGCGCACGTAACGGACACGCGGACATACGTGCTCGCCCGGTAAGTCCCACGGACGGTCATAGTTCCGGCCCGACGTGACGCGGTCGTTATATATGGACGGGCCTTCGCCGGCGGACACGCCGAACGTCGTCGAAAAACGTACTTCGAACACGGGGGACTTCGTCCGTTCGCTAAACGCGTACCTCGAAGGGAGGGGGGGCGGGAGGCGGAAAGAAAGAAAGCAAAAAAAAAACGGGATTGATATCGTACGACGCGAACCGGAACGGAAAACGAAACGACACACACGTTATACAATAATGATAATGCCGCGCGTTTCTCGAAGACGACACAGAAACGGGCGGCGGGGGGGTAGGGGGCGAACAAAAAAAGGAGAGAAAAAAAACAACGTAATTTTTATTAATGGCCCGAACCCCGAGACCGCGTACGCGACGTTCTTGGAACGCGGCGCGAGGGGCGTAAAAGCCGTACCACCGGCCCCGTCGCCATTAATCTCTGACCGCCGGTGACCGATTATGTAAAAAATAATAATAATAAAATTTCTCGGTAAAGCGACGAAAACGGGTCTGCCGTTCGCATTCCTTGTCACGGGGTCGTGTCGGCGGGGGTGGCGCGGTGAGAAAATACGTGTATATATTACGCGGCGCGAAGGCGCATCGCTGTCTGCCGCGATCGCCGTCACACGCCCCCCCCCCCCCCCGGAGAGAGATCGCCGTTCCTTTTTATTCGTTGTTTATTATTATTATTATTATTATTATTATTATTATTATTATGTGTGTTTTTTTTCTTCTCTCTCTCGCGCGCGCGGTCGCTCGCTGTGCGATCGATAACGCGTCACCTCCTCTTATCGTTTCTTACGGCGTTCCGTGAAACTGGATAAAAAGGGTCACGCGCACGCACGGCGCGCGGAGTCCAGGTGCAACACTATACGTGCGTGTGTGCGTCGTGTCCCACGCACATAAAGGTAGTGCACGTGAGAGAAACTCCGCGGCCGATATCGTTGCCAAAAAAAAAAAAACGAGAGAGAAAAAAAAATATATATATATATATATATAAATTTCTACCCGCGGGCCGGAGGTGAGTCCGGCTGCTGCCGCTGCCGACCGACAAAATACCTTCATTACACGCACGCTGCACAGATAAATCGCGGCTCACGTCGCGCGAGGGCGGACGACGTACGACGTACGACGACGACGACGACGACGAAGACGAAGACGACGTAGGCGCGGTGTAGGAGGGACGCGGTTTTATAACCTAACCGAGCCGCAGTCGAAGGACGATGACGAGGGGTCGTGTTGTTAGACATCGCCAGCTGGCCGCGGAGCCGGGCTTTGTGTGCGCGCGGAATACCTTTTCTCACAGGCCGACCGCCTTCACTTCACCGCCACCGCCTTCACTTCACCGCCACCGCCTTCACTTCACCGCCGCCGCCGCCTCCTCTTCGGCCACCACGCCGCCGCCGCCACGACGGTACCGCCGAGAGGACACCGCCTCTCTGCACGCGGTCCGCCCCATTGTGTTCCGCCGAATACGCGCTCCGGGGTCGACATTTCATTGAGAAAAACCTCCGGTGCTCCGATTCCCCACGCCGATACGGCCGCCCGCCGTCCCGTCCTAACGTTTTCGCGGAGCGCGTACAACAGAATCGGAGGTAACGCGTTTGCCTTAAACACGCGTACGAAAATTCAATACTTCCGGCACCGCGACTTTCGCGTCCGACAAACCCGCACCGTGTTTTACCGCCGTGCGTTACCAAACGAACCCAAAAAGGAGACGGTATTTTTTTTTCCGTTTATTTTCGTATTTTCTCGTTCCCATCGGATTTGTTCGTTTCGCGGCGCGTCCGTAAAGAAGTCGAAGAAAAAAAATCGTGTACGCGGTCGCCCCTCTACCCCTCGGCCCCTACGAACGACGACCCGAGACGATACCGCATTGTTGTTGCTCGTAAATCCGTCCGTTAATCGGGTTCGACGTCCGGAAGTCCCCGCGCGATTGTCCACGCCGCGCGATCTTTCGATAACGTTCGACCCCCCCCCCCCCACCACTACCACCACCCGGTGTCTACCTTCGAACATAATGTCACGACGATAATATCGCGTTCGCAGGGAACAACAAACGATACGCATCTCTTCCCGCGCATTGTGCGCTCGTTCAAAAACGTACGTACGTCGTCGTCGTGGCCTTCGGCGTTCGAACACGTTTCGTGTTCAACACGTTCGCGGGGACGGGGAAATACGTGCACGATCGTTTGCCGTGCGGATTGATCGCGTGGAAAACGCCACGCCCGGACGAGACGAGCGGTTAGGTTAGGTCTGACCCGGAACCGGAACTTCAAAACGCGCCAAACCGCGCACGCTACTGGAAAACAAAACGAAACAAACAAAAAATCGGTTGGAGCCGATTTAATTTTTTAATTTTATCGCGCGAAACCCGTTGTCGTCGTACGTTTTACGCGTATTGCCGGACTCGAATAGTCGCAACGTCGATTCGACTTTTACACGCGAACCGGAATTCGGCCGAATTAACCTCGTCACGTGTGTACGACGAAATACCGATTTCGTGTCTTGTACGTTCCCGAACAAAGGCCAAAACCCCATTGACGCTCCTCTTTCCGTGCGCGCGTACGTCTTCGGCTCGGATAACCCGGGCTCGAACGTAATCTCCCTTTTATCTGGATCTAGGTAGCGGCCGGCCGGTTTGCGCTTCGTTCAACCGCGAGTCTCGTATATCTGTTATTTTCGACACGCGTATGAATATTTTACTCGTATTATTATTATTATTATTATTTATTATTATTATTATTATTGGTGAAACGAAATACGTACTACGTTGCCTTATACACAACGCAAACACGTGTACAGTTCGGACATACAGTTTTATCCGGTGTCCGGCGGTATTATACATTTCGATTTCGATTTGGATAGACTCGGAGGTCGTGAGTCGATTTCCAATCCGAATAATCGATCCGATACACTTCAAAACCGTTAACGTTTATTTCGCCGTTGCATCCCACGTCATTATTTTGAACAAACCAAATCTCGATTTCAAACGTTATCGTACATCAACGACATCGTTCGCAACAGTGGTCATTCAATGATGTTGTACATCTGTACAGAATAGGCGAAAAAAACTCGTCGGTCCGCCAACGTCTGCAAATTGTATTTTCGTTGGAAATTCTAGAACGTCAACTGCTATCAACCGACGTACATTCGTACGTTCGTTAAAACGAGCGTATCCATCAATACGGATTCCGTTTCGAGTCCACGTGGTGACGGTTAAAAAATCAACAAACAATCAAAACACTACCGATCTTAGCGATGCGAACGCGGCTATCCGTGCGTTTAGCAAAAAAAAAAAAAAAAGGGAAAAAATTGAAAAAAGTCTGTAACGTTTGCTCATATATACGTGTATAAACTTCGACTCGACGAAATACGGTTACATGTGATTTCACTAAATAACCATACGACCGAAATTTAAACAGATTTAAAACTTATTGATTTAAATAAACGCGAAAACCAGTGTACGAAATACGTATTATTATTATTATTCCGTCCTACAGCCGCGAGTTTTTTATACGTGCGTTCACGGTTATAACGCGTACGCGCGCACGTGGAGTGGCGAATCACGTAGACAACGAACCCCTACGTGCTTGTTATCACGACGTTATTGACGGATACCACTGCTAGCCGGTATTCGGAAATCGAGATTTTTCGAACGTGTTCGCGGTATCCGAAACCGGATATCCGGAATCGGGTTTTTCGCGACCGTTCGTTCGGCACGTTATATATGATATTATTTTTTTTTTTTTCGTGTACGTTCAACGTAAGCGTCGTACACGAAATCGCTGGTCGTCACAGGAAAACAACACACGGACGTGCTTGTGGACGACGAAAAACGCGAACGAAACCCCGTGTCGTCGCGTCTCCGGTTTTAAAATATTCCATCCGTCCCCGACCGTTTGGTCTCGTGGCGCGGTTGTCCGAAGACGACGCGTCTCCGGTACCGTGCCGATGTGCCGCGATCGTCACGCTATGGGTCGGGCAGCTTCAAAACGGGCGGCTTCACGGGCGGTCCACGGCACCGGAAACGAGAGCTCGCGACGATTGTAAGGATTGCGAATCCGAAGGATGGCCTACTTGAGGACAACGTACGAACGACCTTGATCCGGTCGGTTTTTTTTTTCAACAGTTGTCAATAATAACGACAATAACGAAACGCACGCGGTCGCAGATCTGGACGTGCGCAAACACTCTGACGAGATTTTCACGCCCGGTTTGAAAACCCTCGGAAAAGCTACAGCGCAATGACGGTCGTCGATCTCTAGGCGGTGCTATACGAAACGTACGTTTCATACCATTATGCCCCGTGTGAAGATCCAGATCGCCAACGGCAACGGATACGTATACATTCCCCCCCCCCCACCATCACCACATTCGAAATTCCTGAGCACGCGACGTCCGACTCTGCAGAGCCGTCCGTCCGTCCGAGCAGCACACGTAAATCAGCTCGCGACGATACGTTCGAAGGGACGTGGTCAACGCCACCTTAGGTTAGGTTAGGTAGGCGAGGTGATGCACAGCCCGTAGAGCGCAGCGTGTCGATTACGGTTATGCTGTGTCCCTTCACGGCTCGCCGTTTCTCGAGTCCGACTTCTAGTTTTAATTCGGCATTCGGGTTTCACGAAAATTTACACGTGACCCCGTTCTATTCGACGTTCGAACGACAACGATAATAATAAGGTTCTATTCGACAATGATTTCGACATAGAAACAAAAAAAAAAAAAAAATGACGAAATCCTATTATATTCTTTCGCGTCGACCGATATCGACCGATTTCAGAATATACTCGTGACGTATATACGTATATTCTACTGCCAGTAACTGACACGCGAAATAACAGTGACGTGCAGTAAACGTGGTATTTATTATACCGATAATAATAATAATAATAATAATAATAATAATAATAATAATAGTACAAAGAGAAATAGAGGGAGAGAATGTTTATGCGTCAAAAAATCAGAAAAAAAAAAATAAAATTGACGTTTACCCGGTTTTCGCGTAACGGGTGCCCCGTCGCAGTCGACGTGACGCCCCTCGAAGGATACGGAACTTTCGGGCGCCCCGGAAAAACAATGAACGGGACGGTTTTTATTCCGGTACCATGACGTTTGTTTGAAAACAAAACGCATTGTGCGTGGCCGCGATTTGAGTCCGGGACGTTATTCGGATAATCAGAGGGAGGTCGTCGTGCGTATTGGGGGGAAAGAAAAAAATACAACTACTACTACTACTACTATTGCTGCTGTTGCTGTTGTTGCCGGTGCGGAGGAAGTAGTTTTTAATTTACAGAAATTGATTTTTTTTTTTTTGCGTTTTTCCTCCTCGTTTGTAAAGGCGGAGTTCGCGCATGTAACGTGTATACGTATAAAATAAACGTACACGCTCGTTCGACGGGATACCGGCGGGCGTGTTGTAATCAAAACGAGTATACTCGCCGGGCGCACGCCCAGTAGCAGCAGCCCCGGACAGCGCGTGTAAAATCCTCCGGCTTCGTTTGTTATTATCGCCGTTGTCATTATTATTCATTCGGACACGTGTCCGAAAAATCGAATCCGTCAGAAGCCGTCGGCGTGGACGTTTACGGTCCCCGACGAAAGCGACGACCCGCTGTCGTTGGTCGCGACACGACCTCGTCGGCGATCGAAAATCCCGGAAACGCGGACCGGCCGAGTGGGCTGACCGTTTACCCGAGTGAAGTTGACGAAACACGTTTAAAACGGTGTCCGTTGGGGACTGACCGTGTTGTCCGAAAACCGCTGTGTTCGCGGTTAGGTTTTATATATCGTGTGACGGTTCGTTTTTCTTCCGGAAACGCGGACCGGCCACGACGACCGAGTGGGCTGACCGTTTACCCGAGTGAACTTTACGAAACACGTTTAAAACGGTGTCCGTTTGTGGCCCGCGTCGAGTCCGAAAACCGCAGTGTCCGCGGTCGACGCGAATGGTCCGGACGGAATGTCGGAGTGTTTGCGGAACACGAGAACCGCATCGACCGATGGTGACGAGGTTCGGTGGCGACGACGTACGGGAAACGACGAGATAATATATCGTGTGACGGTTCGTTTTTCTTCCGGAAACGTGTACCGGCCACGACGACCGAGTGGGCTGACCGTTTACCCGAGTGAACTTTACGAAACACGTTTAAAACGGGTTTCCGTTGGGGACTGACCGTGTTGTCCGACCGCAGTGTTCACGGTCGACGCGAATGGTCCGGACGGAATTTCAGAGTGTTTGCGGAACACGAGAACCGCATCGACCGATGGTGACTAGGTTCGGTGGCGACGACGTACGGGAAACGACGAGATAATATATAATATATCGTGTGACGACGGACGACGCGGCCGGAATAATGGTCAAAACCGATCGGCTGGCGCGTGCGCGTGCGCGTATCGCGTACCGGCCGTTTCGCGCGTGCATAAGCAATTTCGAAAATAAAAATCGCCGACGTCCGCCGCGACGTGTACGCACGCACGAGATACGGCGGCGGCGGCGACGGCGTATTTCGCGATATTGAACGGACCAAGCGAACCGTTAAACGGACGGACGGACGGGCCATCATCAATCAGATTGGCAGTTTCTCGGTAAAAACGGGGCATTTTTTTTTTTTTTCCCCTTTTCGTTTTCATTTTCTTTCTTTCCTTTTTTCCACTCTGCCGCAAAAGAGAGAGAGAGATAGAGATAGAGAATAAACCCTACGCATAAAATGGTATTGTACGAGCGCGCGCGCGCGCGCGTTCGGGTTTTCAGGTCCGCGTATTATTATTATCGGCGTATTGTACGCACCCGTCGTCGTCGTCGGTGGTAACGCCGCGTCGGGGCAGGTGCGCGAGACGAGTGTGTTGTTCACGTTATTCGCTCTTAAACGTAAAAATAATGTACGGCGCGCAGGTAGAAGAGGTCGGTCGTGTCTTTACCCTTACCGGATCTAAACCGCCCGCCGGCGCGCACTCCCCGTGAGCCGCGACGACGGAACCGACCACGAGGAGTTTTTTCGCCGGCGTTCGGGGGTTGCGCGGCAGTGACGATAACGATAACAGAAAGAAAAACGCCGCGTTTTTGTTTTTCGGCGAACGTGTTTGGGTCACGTCGTAACACCTAACGCCGATCACGAACAGCGGCTGTCCGCTGAACCCCCCAACCAATAAAAATCCAAAGCCATATTCATCCATTCCTGTACGACGTTTGGCGTTTTAATCAAAACCGTATCGTTTCCCCCGCCGATCCCGTCGACGAATTTCGATTCAACGATCAATGCCGCCGATATGCTCGGCCGGAAAAAGCGATTCGATTCCGAATTCGAGAAGCCGTTCGTGTTGCGAACGATCCGGCGGGGTTTCTTTTCGTCCGTTCCTTGGTACGCCCGTACGTGCACCGGCGTCGAGGTCAAACGAGAAGTTTATTCCGACGTTATCATTATTATTATTATTATTATTTTTTATCAAAGTCGTACGTATGTGTATATAAAATATATATTTATATTATATATATCGTTCAGCTCGTCGCGCGCAATCATTATCGTCGTCATTCGTTCGCGTATTTCCTTTTTTTTTTTTCGCCCCTCGATCTCCTCCGTTCCACAAAAAAATAAAACCGACTGTCGTGAATTATTTACGTTAAATATATATATATATATATATGTATATATACAAGCGTTAAGTACGACACTACGTCGTAATTCCTCCCGTCGTCTCGACGAAATCGTTACACCGTCAAACGCGACCGTTTTTTTTTTTTTTTATTTTTATTTTTCCTTCTTCTTCTTCATCTCTCGCGCTGTTCACAGGAACGAATCGATGAAAATAATAATTATAATAAAAACACGAGCTGTTTCGTCTAACCATTATTATTGTTATTATTATTTTTATTATTATTATTAAACCGTACGGTGTACGATAAAGTGTTTTTTGTGAAATTATCGACGGAGAACTTTGCGCGCGATGTTTTGTCAAAAAAAAAAACACCCCATCGAAAAAACGCATTTTTGGCGAATCACGACGACTTTGCGCGACGGATAATTATAATTGTTCGACACTGGCAAACGTTTTGCGATTTGTATTCGATTACGCCGTCTTACGGGGAAAAAAATCCGAAATTATTTCGATTCTATTCTCGTGTACCCCGGGTCAGCACGTGTTGCAGGGATAATTTTTCAGAAATTCAATTTCAATCAGAGCTGCATTGTTATTAGCCGTCGCGTGTTAAACTGCGACGTCGAATACACGCCTAAACGTTTTTTTCCCCAGAACCGATCTCGTATTGTGTCGATCATAGTGCCGAACCGGAACAGGCCGCGTACGGGTCTTTCGTCCTAGATTCGCGGAGTTCTACGTCCGAATAACTACGTGCCCGGGGCGAAACTTTTACGTCTTATCTCGTAAGCGATCGTCAAGAATACACGCCTTCAGTTTTTTCCCCCTTCTTGCTCTTTCGTCCAATCCGTTCAGTTCTTCTCTATTTCCCCTTGTCCGCCTCATCGAATCTTTAATCTGCCGTCTTAGTCTAGCAAACAATGTACAACGTACAATTTTTACGGGCCCCGGCCGTGTAGTTGTTCTAGGAGACGAACTAGCCGTGTTTCCGCTATTTTCCAACAAACGCCTTAACCGATTTTCTCCTTGTAAAATTCCAGCTGCAGATCTCCTTTCGGTTCACGCTCGCGAACTCCTACACAAATCCTGGGAATCCAAATGGTCCGCTCTTCCTTTCGATTATGTCCTACCGTCCCTCTACATCCGTGGTTCCTAGGTCTCGACATTCCTGGACGGCTTACCGATTACTTTTTCCATCACGCGTTCCGTCTTTCTTTAAATTCGTCCCCTCTTGATCGTGTCGTATTCAACCGACCTTCTCTCTTCACCGACAGACGCCGTCTTTTTCATCCTCACTAGGATCGTTACCTTCGTCCGTAACGCCGGCTTCCTAATTTGAATGATTCGATATATTTGTCTCTCTTTCTAAAATAATGGCGCATCGAAACCCCGGAAAAGTCCGCTACGACGTTCACTTCCGTCGATGGTGCGAAAACGCGAGTACAGTTATTAGCGCGAGTATTGTGTTACAGACGCGACGATGATTTATATCTGGAATTACGGGTCTTCGCGTCCTTTATTCGCGGAACCTCCCGTGTCCTGATAACTGTACTCCCGGGGGTCGCAGTGGAAAATCGTTTAGGTCGCATTGTGTGTTGAACGCGGCGTGTCCGAGCGAACCAGTTCGCTACAAAAGCCGCGTTTGCAGATTATTATTGTTGTCGTTGTTATTATTTTTTTTACAAATTATTTAAGAGCGCCAAACAAACACGAACGGTTGTTGTTCACGCGGCGGCCGTCCGTGATAGGAGCCGAGACGGTCCCACACGACTGTCACGGAACACGGGTATGTGTGTGTGTGTGTGTGCGTGTGTGTCTATTAAAACGCCTGAGCCTCCCGTGAGCGTCCCCCGGCGGGTGATGGATTAATACGAGACCACACGGACAAACCAAATAAACACGATCGAAATCGATCGCCAATAGCGTGTTATTTATTTGTTATTATTATTATTTTTTTCTTTTCTTCTTCTTCTTCTTCTTCTTCTCTCGACGCCCATTGAAATCTTTTGTCCGCGTTTTTTTTTTCCCCTTTACGGTTTTAAACGTGACCGGATCGAAAAAAATAAAACTCGGGCGAAAAAAAATATACATACATACGTACATGTGAGTTTGTTTTTTTTTTAAACGGTTCATATAATCAAATAATAGGCGATTTTATTTTTTTTTTTTATTTTCATATACCGTTTTCTTTTTCCCCCGGACCGATTAAAATTCAACGCCGATGCTCGTATACAATGCAACGTGTATATATAACGCGTGTATAGTCAGTGCAGGTAAACACAGACCTTAAGATTTCTAACGCGTGTCGTCCCTTGTTGAACGTTATTGAAATCATTATCATTATTTATTTATTTTTTGTACATAAACCGTAAATTCCTTTTATTATATTGTATTATTATATGATACCTCACCCGAACATGCCACATGCGTATAGGACAATATATATATACACGACATATTTTTATGTGCTCGAAATCGGAAAAGGTATAAATTTACGTTTGCACGACTTGTGTTTTTGTTCGATTTCAATAGCACATACTCGTATGTGTAACAATGTATCTGTTATCGAAACAAATCCGGAAATCCGGAAATCCGTTTAATATTATAGTTTTTTATTAAAATCGTCAAACGTTTCCATTTGAAAATATTCTAAAACAGAATAATCGCTGCTCAAATCGTTTCGTCCGATCGATTTGTTTCCATTCCGTTTTACGACACGATTGCAAGCAACGGTTAGGTGTCTGGGTGTATTGCCTCCCCCCTCCCCTCCTCCTCAGACAATATGTAGTGGTTCACATTCTAGTATCAAAAATACTAAAATACTTGTTTTTTTTTATTAATTTGATGTACTATTATTATTTTTTTTTTGAGCCCTCAGAAAATTTTTGAAAATCCGCTACTACATTGCGAGATTGTTTAAAGTTTAAAACGCGTTTCCCAACCCGACCGTCGCAATGATTATCGTTGAGTTGAAATGTTTTTATGTACCTTGTGTTCGTTGTATAGTAAAATACAAACCGGAAACCGCGTGATTTGAAAACGTGATTTGTTTTCAATTTGAATGCGTACTCGCAAATACGCGTGATAATCACGAACCGGCGGGGGAAGGGTAGAAAAACACGACGAGCACGGCAGTCGTGTGAGTCGCGCGTGACTCGGGGTTTTCAAAACTACGACGGACAAGTCCGAAAAATGATCGATAACGACGCGTTCGACCCGTAAATCCGCCACCGCGAGTACGTAATCCACGACGCGCGCGTTCGACACAATCACGCGGCGTCGAATAATGATAATGACGACGATGATGACGATGATGATAATGATGATAATAATAAATACGGGCCGGTACGGCGTATGTAGGACGTCCCCTCTTCGGCGGTCACACTTCGGCGGCGGTCCTCGAACGTTTCACCGCGTGCGCGGAATTCCGAGCGAACCGCGGACGAGGCGGACGAGGCGGACGAAAACAATACGCGTTCGTTAGAACGGTAATCGCGTCACGGTGTACGTGCACGGTACTCGTCGCGCGCGCGTATGAACCGTGTACGGGAATCGGAAAACACGAGAAGAAAAAAAAACCGCGGAAGGGGTAAAAAAACGACAACGTTCGTTCGGTGTCCCGTCCGGTGTCGTGTCCGTGACGTCGACGCGGTCGGCCGACACAAACCCCGTTTTCGCGAACGGTCCGCATCGACGGGTCGGCGGGATCGGAGTTATCCAGTAGCCGCGCTCGTCCGGCAGTTCGGCGGTGAACGCGCAGCCCGCGGTCCAAGTGGCTCGGAATAGAGTCAAGAATTTGGTCGGCCGGATTCGACGACGACGCGTTCGCTAACGCCCGTAGCGACTCCGAGCCGACAAAACTATTTGACGCCGTTAGGTTCAGGCGTCCCGATTCAGACGAGATTGAAACACGTGTTTCGTGTCAACAACAAAAACACAACCGCGTTCGTCGTAAAAAAGGAAAAAAAATTACAATTTTTACGTTTAAAAACACCGATGTTATTGTAAATCGATAATCTTCGTGGTTGTTTGACGCGCCACCATCACACCACGCTCTGCTGCCGTGTCGGGGGATTCGACGGTCTCGTCCGGATCGTCACGTGAACGCGGCCGACGGGTTTCCCGGACCAGAACCGTCGGGAGAAGCCGTGTCGGTCGGCGCGCGGTTCCAACGAGACGGAAGCTGCGTTTCACTGATTGACGGACCCCGGGAGTTTCGGAAAACCGGACGGACGCTTACGGCTCGTGTCCTCGGCACGTAAACGACGTGGCCGGCCGCCGAACACCACGCGGTCGTCACCGGTCGTCGATCGTGCTAGTCGCGCCGCGTCCGCCGGTATCGATTGTCCTGTTGAAAACGTAAAAAAACGTATAAAAAGCCCGTCGTGACCGAGTGTGCTTTTGTTGCCGACTACACCGCGCTCGCAGCGTTAGCAACGTGTCCGGCCTTCGCAGAGCTTACACATTCGAACGCCCGGTCCGTTGTGAACCGTCGCCCGTTACGAACGTTGTTCTCGACAGACGTCTGCGCGTCCGTCGCGTAAAAACCGACACTAAACAGGCGCGCGGGGCGGATTTCGTTATCGCGGTGATAGCGCACCGCCCGCCGTTACGAGACATACGTGGTTTTTTTTTCCGCCCCGGTCCGAGCGCGTAATCGGCCGCGAAACGATATTCGAACGACGAACGAAAAACACGACCGGACCGGTCGCGTTCAAACAATATTTGATTTGGTTTGCCGGCGTTGTTATCGTTCGTAACGCGCCAACAGTTTCCGAGATCTCGTCCGTCTCGTTCCCGGACCAACATTTGTTTTCGATCCGAAACGTGTGGCCGCGTAAACAGCGCGTGTCCGCCCTCAATACGGTTCGGTTCGGTTTATCATAGCTATGGAAAAAACACTCGTCGGACCGACTGTTCCGACAACGTGCACGCGACGGCGGGCGCCGGAGAAACGTCCCCTCCCCCCCAAATGAATGAAATCGTTTTTCCGCGAGTTTCTGTCGTGATAACGAATTAATCACAGTCGCACGGTATCACGTCGGACTGTCATTAAATGCGAACGGTCAGCTGGGGAATGATTGAGTTGACCGGTCGTTTTTAAACCTACGTCGCCAGCCGAGAACGACAATAACGATTATCGATCGAGATCGCCGGAAGAAGTCGAGAGTACCGGCAACAGCCGTGACGAACAAAAAGAGTCGTTTTCCTCTCTCTCGCTTCAAACAACAGGTATCCGTAATGTACGTGCACGCGACACCCGTATTATCATTGTAATACACAACGCGAACATAATAATAAAAAACAACAAGCGGCAGAAGCGTCGGTGATATGACGGGCGACGGTGACGACGACGACGACGACGACGACGGGGAGATCGTTGACCGATTAGTACCAGTGGTCCGTAAACGCATTTAAAATTACCGGCGTTTGGGTGCGGAACAGACACACTACACGGTCCGTAGAAACACTGACATCTATTATTATCGTTATTGTTATTATTATTATTATTATATCATTGTTGCCGTTATTATCGCTGGTCGTTATATATATATATATATTAAAAAAAAAAAATAAGAAAAATAATACGTATATATATATTTTTTTTTTTTTTACGGTCTACGCGGACTGGAAGACCTGTACGTCGGGCGTGAGAAGAGACCGATCGAGACGAGACGATAGATCACACGGAACGTCTCGCCACGTCATCGCCGCGGTGCGGGACGTCCGAGCGGAAACTTCGCGTCCGGGGTCGGGACACATCGAACTTCGGTCGTCGACGCGTACGACTTGTTTATCCTGTTTCGTCGCGTCGCGTCGCGTTTGACAATCAACGCGCGCGAAAACCGTATTTCTTGACGTGGTCGATTTACCATGCGAATTCGTCGGGGACCGGATGCACGTAAAACGTGTTTTGCGGACGTTTCGGTTCCAGTTTACGTTTCGGCGTTGAAACGAATTACGAAGTGTAACGCGCACGTGTAAAAACGAAGGCGTCGATGGCGACGTTGCGGTTGTTGACGCTTTACAAACAAAAAAGCACGTCTCTCACGGGCTCTCGATTGTACCGGTTTGTAGTGTTTCGTTTCGCGTAAAAAATACGATACGCGATAACGTTGCTTTTAGCGCTCGCGCGTGTGGTTAGACTGCGAAAAAACCGGGATAAAACAAAAAAAAACTAGGTTTTAGGGTTTAGGACGTCGCGTCGACCGAACCGATATTCCGTCTGGTACCGGAACCGGATTCACAAACAACCGTCTCGTGACGGTAACGCGTTACGATTGCGGACCGACCGGAAACCGGACGGTAAATCGCTTTGGTTAACCGTCGTCCGTCTTGGCCATCACGCCTCCACGTGTTATATCACGTCGCAATACGCACCAGATGCAACTACGCGATACGAATACGGCGGCTTCCGACGGCTTCCGACGCGAACCGCAAGGACGCGGAAACGTCTCCGATTTCTTTTGTTCGTAGAGGAATGACGATTATTATTATTTATTATTATTATTATTTTTTTTAGATTTTTTTCGTTTTTTTCTAATCGTGAAACGCAGTATTGTTTTGGTCTCCCTTCTCGTATTTAAATATATACGCGCGTCGTTTATATACATACGTATTATTCACGACGGTTGTTGTTGTTGTTTGATAATGAACGTTGCGGAAGAAGAGGAAAAACCCGAGATGGAAATGATAGATAGATTGTCGGAGCTAAAAACTCGGGAATAATGAGCTGTTGGCGGTCTGAGGGTAGCTTTTGAAAGAGGACGGACGGGGACGAATAGACGGGGAACAACAATCTTTCATAATACTTTTTCCCCTTCGCGCTCAGTGGCTCACAATGGTCATCCACTCGAACGTTATTACAGTCCGTTATTTTAAGTTGATTATTTTTTTTTTTTTTTGCTTCTCGTTCGGATTTTTTTTTTTTTTGGTTTTTTTTTTTAATACGTCTGCACGACAATAAGTTTTCCGACTAAACCGTCGAATTTCGAAAAGTAATTAAAAAAAAAAACACCAGCTGTTAAAGTAGAATAATCAAAATAAATAAATAACTATCGACGCGTTAGGTGAAAACGAAAAAAAGAGCGGCTTGGTCGGCGGTAAAAAACGAGAACGCGAATTTGCCCGAGCCGGTGTTGCCGGCCGTCGCAATGAAATCATTCGCGTCTCGCACGGGCCGATCGGAAACGGCGAAATCGACGAAATCCACCAACGAATAAAAAAAAATTCGTCGGAAACGCGAATCACAGTTGACGGCACGTGGAGACGACGACGACGACGACGACGACGAGAAAACGGTAAATAAACAACAATAAACCTGACCGCCCGGTTTCCGGAAACAACAAACGACCCGGGTTTAATCGATCGGGGTGTTCCGTTCCGTTTCCGTTTGCCCGCGACACCTGTGCGAAATTCGTACGTCGTCGCGGGCGTGACCGTCCATCAAAACGAGGTTAGAAAATAAAAATAATAATAAAAAAAGAGGAAAAAAATAATAATATAATACGAACCGTAGTGCCCCGGAGGTGGTGGTGGGTGGGGGTGGGGGAGTGGTGCCGTGCGGTGCGGGGCGGGCGGTGGTGGAAGTACGTGCGCGGCGCGAACGCCCGTCATTTGTCAGACGCCGCGCGGCCGCGTTTTGTTTATTTCACGAAAGTACAAAAACTCGCTCGGAGAACGGGCGACGGCGGCGTAGGCGGCATTCACGACGGGCCCCGAGCCAGCCGGGCGGTGGTACGTCGCGTGATTAATGGCTTTTTGCGTACGGCGTGCACAACCGTGTGCGCGCGCTCACCTAACCTAACCTGACGCGCGCCTTCTTCGTCCGCTCGGGGTTCCCCTGACCCGGTGCCGGGCGAGCCAACACGACCGCACGCCGGGCACGCGAGACGCGCGTTGTCGACCACGGGACCGAGGACCCGAGGACCCCTTGGCCGTTCACGAGTCGTGCCGAATCCGTAGTCCTCGGGACCATTTATGGGTGGACCGACTATCCAATACACGCAATTGAAACAGAGTGGTAGTCGAGACCGTAAACACAGTGTAGGCGAAACACGTCCAACTGGTGACAAACCGGTACCACGGGCGAGGTACCCGGTCGACCCCTCGGGACCGCAGCTTAGGCTGTTGGGATCGGTTACGTGGTGGCAGATTAGCAGGAGCAATCTATGTGGTAAACGGCCTCGCGAGCTAGACGCCGGGCACGCGCGTCGGCCGAGGAACAGCTCTGAGAGTGCGGAATGGCGGGGCATGGCCATGCTATCGATCACGCCGGCCCGTACCTTAAGAGAGACTTGGAAAATATCCCTGTGTGCCCCTGTCGCCATACCGTCGTGGTTACGACACCGGAGGGTAGGTGTACCCCCATAGTACATCTACGGTTCTGATGGAGCCGGTCCCCACCGCGGGATTGGGGTAACCGCGCGTGATAGCGGTCGTCCATGCGGTACGAGCGGGGTTCCGACTCTCCGGAGTCGGGTGGTCCGCTCGCCGCTCGTGGTTCGGACAAACGACGCGTGACCGTTCAGGGAGAAACAACGCTCATGCACGCTTGTCTTCCGACATTAGTCCCCAGGACTACGAATCGGTCGACATGTGAACTACGGGTGTCAAGACCCGGGAATACGGATTACTCAGTCCTCGGGACCAACGTCGGAAGACCGGAGTGCACCACGAGGTCGTTGTCCGGACCGAACGGTCCTAACCACGAGCCGAACCACGAGCGGCGAGGACCGGCACTATCGTTACCGTAGATGTACCCACCGGTGTCGTAACCACGCCGGTATGGATCACCGGAGTGGACGGCGGACCGCGGGCGAATCCACCGATTCGATAACACGCGGATACGGGACTCTCCGGTTCGGCGGTGGACGCGCAATATTTCGTTTTTTCTTTTTATCTTTTCGTTTGGCGTCCTTTCGGAACCGATCGTACACGATAAACCGGTCGAACTGGACGTTTTTGAAATCGAAAACAACTCGCCGCGATATCGTTTCGTGTCGGTAAGACCTTTCAAAACGTACCCCCGCCGTGCACGAGCACGGAACTACAAAACGACGTCCTGGATTTCGAAGTCGAGGGCGATTTCAACCGTTGCCAACCGGATGAACGTCGGTTAGATTTTTCCGTTTTGTGCGGTTTCTGTTCGTTTCGTGGTTTTCGAAAATGTGTGTGTGTGCGTACATGCAAAAGAGAACGTTATATACAACCTCGTCGTACAAATCGCGTTTTCGCGTGTTGTTCTACGGAAAAAATCGCGGGCGCGTTGCCGACATTTGGTCGCATCGGACACACGCGCGGGTTAGGTTAGGTTAGGTTAGGTAACGGCGTACCGATTGCCGTGGGAACGACGTGCCGGCACACCGATCCGAACGTTGGAAACGGCCGCGGTTTTCGTCGAAACGATTCATTATCGTTGTATCGCGCCCCGTGATAACGATCTTCTTCCGCCGCCGCCCGCGCTAATCATCTAGCACGGACGGGATTTTAACGAGCACATTATGTGACGATAAAAATTACGAAACAATACGGTAATTACCGCGGGCGCGGGCCCGTGTTTCACGACAACGTTTTCGTCACCGGAAACGCGAACGACGACGACGACGACGACGACGACGACGACGGCATACGACACACGCGCGTACCGTCCGAAGAGGGATGTTTACATGCGCGTACACGGTGTTCATTTTTTATCGTCGTCGCGCTATTGTCGACGGATGGCGGTGGCTAGGACATCACGTTCTCGACGTTTTATTTCACGGGTTTTTTTATGTTATTATTTTATAGTTGTAAACATTCATGAACGTGTGATATTGATTTGTATTATTTATTGCTTGGTGGCGTTTTTTTGTTTTGTTTTTTCTTACACGCAGTAAGAAGGTCAGAGTTGGGAGGGTGATGACGACGACGACAACAGATAAATGTGTACCTAGGGCGAAAAAATTCCTGAAATACATCACCGGTTGTCGCTGTGTGTCGACAACCGACTGAAACGCGTCGAGACATTCTCGACCGCCGTAAATACGGATTTCGAGATCCGTTCGCGTTACGACGGGACGCTTGGGAACGAGCACGGTAAGACACATAGATCCGACACGGCCGCGGAAAACGGAACGAAAAGACAAAAATCGTCTGTATCATATTATTATTATTATTGTACGACGACGGAGTGTGAGACGGGTGGGAGTAGGGGGAGGGGGGGGGAGCTCACCAGCGAGCGACATGACGAAAAAACCCATTAAAACATATCGACACGGAAAAATGATGACTGAAAAAAAAAAATAAATAAATAAATAAATAACGTATACGCCGGACGATTGCGGTGTGTGGTGTGGCCCACGACGAATCCCGATGACGGCGGGGCACGACGAGAAGCGTTGAAAATCGTTGAGAAACGTTAAGAATAGGATTAGGTGCATTTCTTCACACACACACACGCGCGCGCGTGTACATGTCTATACATATTAAATGGTTCACTTCGTGTGTGTGTATATATGTATTTATTTTTTTTCTCGTCGATTTTTTTTCGCCTCTCGTTCCCGATTTCATACGTATTACACGCGGTCCGGTTAGACGACGACGACGACGACGACTGCGTGCGTGCGTGCGTACGTACGTGTGGGTATACGTGAGCACCCCGCGAGAAAACTCGCCGGAAAGCTATTACGGTGCTATTGTCCTCGGGCCGAAGTGAGAGACGGTGACGGTGACGGAGACGGACGCGGAGAGAAACGAAGTAAAAATACACGTCGTAGAACAACGAACCCGTCCGTCCGACGTTCGCGTTTGATTTTTTTTTATTTTCTTTCTTTCGTTCTTTCTTTCTTCCGTTCATTCTCGTCGTACGATATGACGTGGTCGCGTATATTACGCGGTTTTTTTTTTTTGTATGTGTACGCGCGTGTGTGTCGTACGTACGCCGGTCTCCCGTGCGCGTACAAGTGTTTCTTCGAGAAAACACACGACGAACGTGAAATTCGACTCCGCGACGGGATTTAAAACGTTCGTGAATAACAACCGCGTAGAGATTCACGGGGTATGTGTGTGTACAGGATAGATAAATCGAACGTAAACGTAAATCGGGCCAGCGCGATCGGCCGACGGTTACGCGCGGAAACGCGGTACGCGAAAGTCGGAACGGAAATTCGTTCGCCCCACGCTCCGGACGTAAGCCGGACGTTTTGTTTTCCCGTCAAAAGACACTCGTGTTTTTATTAATTTTGAAATTAAAACCCTCCACCGCCACCTCGTTTATCATCGCGGCGGCGGAGCGTGTTTTCCGAGCGGCCGCCCGACAATGGCCCGACGGGAACTCAAAAGTAACGGGCGGGCGGTAAAAACTTTCGTAAACTCCGCCGAAACTCCGCGGCAACTTGTTTGCGAATTTGCTAACGCCAAAACTTACCGTCGACACGGCACGGCACACGACGTTATTATATAACGCAGGAGAAACCCGTAAATAATCACATAACAAACGAGGCGCGCGAAGCTCCGGCCGAATTAATTATTATTATTATTATGATATTTTTTCTTTTTCACGTTTTACGTTTTCGCCATCCCCGCCCTCCACTCCATGGGGGTGAAACGCGCGAACGGTCGGTATTCCGGATCACGGGCGTATCAAACACTCGGCGCGTGTGCACGAGAAATCGATTTCGCGAAGAGTGACACGGACGGGCACGGCGGTTTGGGGGGCGAAAGCGAAGTGAAAAAACGCGTGTCGTTTCTCGACTTCGAATTCGATTTGCCGCGCCGCGCGTACATTAATAACGCGAGACGCGCGCGCGCGCGGGGGGGGGTGGCGACGAGAATCCGACCTATTTATCGGTTTCCGAGGCGCTCGTGTACGCGTGTAAACGTGGAAATCCGTTCCGAATATACGCGGTTCGGACGGTTCGAAAGACCTTCACACGTCGAGTAGCCGGAAAACGGGTTTTTCGTACGATCCGAACGGTATCGACGTCCGGTCAGGCGGATAAATAAAAGTCACGGTTCGTGACAACAACCGGCTTCGGCGGGCGTGTCCTGTGGACGACACCGTTTCGTCGAATGTGCGGCAATAGGCCGAATAATAATTCGATCGGGTTCGAGACGAACGCGAACCGTGTCCGGCCGACAAGAACGAAAAGGACGACCCGTCCCGTCGTACGTTTCCGGTAACGCGACCACGTGGGCGCGTGCACCGGAGAACTTGACCGACGCAGACCGGGAACCGGGTGCTCGCGAGACGTTCGCAAATTATCTGGATGGTTCAACGGCGGCGGCGATATTGATTCTCGGACGGCGAACTCCGCGCTGACCGGGTCCGACGGCGGACGACGGCACACGCGGCAGTCGACCCGGAGACTCGAGAGCGCAGACGTTCGGCGTCTGAGGGGACGGCGGGGCAGTTGACGACGCGCGGGAATCGGTTTCGACGGGATCGTTGCGATTCGGACGAACAGACGCGGCCCGAGGGACAGGCGCGCGCGTTAATAATGCACGCCGGCGGGCAAACAAAATTAATCGGCCACTCTGGCGCGCCGTTGACGGGACGCGGGTTTTTCGGTCCCCGTCTTGTTTGCGCCACGCGCGCGCCGGTCCGTACGCGTTTCCGAAAAACCCACACCGCTCCGAGCCGCGACGGGACGCGCACGACGAGACCGAATGCCGTTCGTTTTGTCGATCTCGTCGGATCGCCCGGGGGTGGGGGGGGGGGACGAGAGACGAGGGGAACGGGCCTTTTCGCGGGGAACCCGCCCGAGACGACCGGCCGTTTTCGTCACGAGAAGCCAACGGTTTCCCGTCGCGCGGTCGTCACACGATCCGCACGGAATCGAATCCGAAACACCGCGTCATCCATCGGCAACATCATCATAATAATATAGTCCGACTGTTTGAAAAATTTACATCGCGTGACACGTGCCGTGTGTGTGTGTTTTTTTTTTTACTGTTTGTTCGCGGAGATTTCGTCGCGATCGGAACAACACTTCCGTCGCGTACACCGACTCTGTACACACACACACACACGCTCGCGCTCGCTCTCTCAGACGCATTTGCATACACAAATACGGGCCGCGCACGCACGCGTACAATTGAAAAGAGAGACGTAATTTATGCCACGTGCCCGCGTGTGCGCGCGCGTATATGCTCGTTTGACCCTTGACAACGATAACGCGCAGTTAACAGAGTTCACACGGCGAGACGTTTCACTCGACTCGACTAAAACGTTACCTCTGTCGGGTCAGTCAAACCTTCGTCCGGGGGAAACGTTCGTTCGGGGTTAGGTTTTTCTGAAGCGACCGGGAACCGCGGTTCGGTTCGGACGACGGTGTACGACACGAACACACACGAGACCGCGTTCGTCCGTCTCGACGCGAAAACCGCGGAAACGTTGTGCGTACGTGTTAAACAGGGTGAAAAATATGAAAAAAAAAAAAACGAAAATAAAACCCGAACCGGATATTACGCACGGCACTTCTTTTTTAAGGCCAGTAAGCACGTAAACAAGAGGGCGTTCGAAAGTCGTAAAAAAGTCAACCGAAACGGGACGCGATCGTGCGGCTCACATAATCCGTCGTCGTGGGGGCGCGTCTAGCAAATAAATTTGTCGATGCGCGTTTTATGCGCGTCTTCTTTTCGATATTTCAACACCGGTGCGTTTTTTTCATTCCACTTCGATTCTCGCGCCCGACAATAAAATAAAATCCCGAACAAACGCGCACGCGCCTAAACGCACGGCTTCACCGCGTGGTCGCCGACGTGACCCGTAACGGCACCGGGACCGGGACGAACGACTGGCGCGCGGGGGGGTGGGGTGGTTGGTTCGGTAGCGTTTCCGTTCGTTTCGTTAACGACTTTCGGCCGTGGAAAACCGCGAGCACCGCACGACGACAAAGGCCGCCGACGAATTATCCGCGCGGAGATTTATCGAAATCCCCACACCCCGCGACGTCCGTCATCATCTTCGCGCGTACGAACGATGTGTGCTCACGTCGCCCGATCGGACCACGGCGATCCGATAAACCCTCGGGCCGTCGTTTCGTTTCGTTTCGTTTCGTTTCGTTTTATGTCCAAAGTGTGCGCCGTAACGTCACTTATTTCGGGAACGGGCGTTTTCCCTCTTCGCCGTTTCGTTTTCGGCAACGCCGTCCGCCGCCGAACAAATACACACATATAGAAGGCACGTATCGCGTCGTCCGGGTCGTGGCGGGGGACGCACACGTACGCGGCAGCCGGTCGGAGATTTAATATTTTCTTCGGTCGACCGACGTACACGCGCGGCCGCTCGACAAATACACGCGCTTATCGATTTGTCACAAAAAAATAAAAAATAAAAAATAAATAAATAATAATAAAATATGTTCCACCCAAAATGACCTCCACCCTTATATTCGCATTTATATATACTTATATCAATATATATATAAGTTGGCGTTCAACCCCTCGAGTGCGAGTCGGTCGTGTGTGACGATTGATTTCTCTTTCGGTCTGAACGTCTTCCGTTTTTTTTTTTTTTTTTTGCTTTCTCGCGGTAGTACGTATAATACGTGTGTGCGCGCGCGTGCGTGCGTGTCGATAAGTCGCATCGTCGCCCTTAGGAAGAGTTTGACGATTGTTTTTTGTTACCATACCGCGCGATCCGTAAGAAAATATTTACGTACGAGGTTAATAGGTAAATTTTTTTTTTTTTTTACTACTCGTTGTCGTTTATGTTGTCGGTTCGCAAGTCTCTCTGCATCCCGATTACGTTTTAACCTCATGCGCAGGGGTTTCGCCCGGAACGGATTTGTAGTCGGGGACGGGAATTTCGTACGGTGTTTTCGACGTTGCCAGAACGGTTTGGATTTTGAAATCGGAACGCGATGCTACAGCTCCGTATAACTGGATCCCACGATTTGTCGTGTTTTCGAAATATATCGTTATCGTCATTACGTTGTTTTCGTGCGCGCGTGTTCGTACGTTTTCGCGTGCCGTTTTATTCGAACGCGTTGCAACGACGACGGCTCTGCGCGAAACCGTATTGTATAAATAATTACCTACATCGAGTTCGTCGTCGTCGTCGTCATCGTAACACACCCGTTGTCGCACCGATATTGTTGTCCGGACACGGCCTTATCCGAGTTCGCGAAACAAACGGATTCCGGTCGGTCGATTGCGCGATCCGTATGTTCAATCGGGATCGTAGGTTTTTTTTTTTATCATTATTATTATTATTATTAGAAAATTCGACAATCCGTACGTTGTTTAAATGTACAATGAGCCGAATGGGAGTGTTTAGAAAAATATCTTGAGACACGTCGGCTTGATCGAAGAGTCCGTCCGGCGACGGCACTTGGGCGGTGGATTCAGTTGTCGTTTATACGGGATAACTAGGCGCCGCGTTAATTTGAAAAAATATCGAGGTTACGTTGACGCTCGAGTCTTCTCGTCGGATTTCCAGAGAGCGTGGGTCGTAGAAGGATTAACCATGAGAGGGTGTTCTTAGATCTGCGTGTAGGGTAAAGTTGAAAACGCACGGCGGGGCGTCTGTGATTAGACGGAGTGTTTTCGACTGGAAAACTCGAATTTTTTATACGTCGTTTTTTTTTTTCCGATGGGCCCTAAATCATAGTTTTTTTTATTATTATTAAAAATTTCGTCCGCCGTCGAATCACCCCGTCGGATTCATTAGTTTGATAATCGTCGACACGTTGTGAGAAAAACGTGCCGTCCGTTGTTGCGTATCAATCGTCGTACACCGTCGACCCTCTGCGGTCGTTTAAGCAGTCGAATTGTACGCGGCAACGTCCCCGTTCTATTTACTGTCGACAAATAAATTAATTTAAAAAACCCGCCGCCGCGGCTGGTTTATTTTTTATTTTTTCTCGTTCCCTTTGTTCGCGTGTCCCGTTGGAATAATTTGTATGATATTCGTACAAACACGTACGTACGCGGCGATTATCGTGTTCTCTCGCGTTTCGTCCGACCGCCGGAAAATCGTTTCACGCGAATAAATGTCGTTCGGATTGTTCTTTTATGTTCGTGGTCGATCGCGGGCCGTTTGTGATTTTTTCGTCAATCTTTTTCGGTCCACGCCGATCGCGCGCCGTCCGACGATAACAAAACGGCGTCAGAACAGTCGGACGACATCGACTTCGGATCTCGCGTTGTCGTCGTCTCTTGTACACATCGGTTCACGATTTGTCGCGGCCGTGAACGAATTCGACGGCACGATAACAGAACGTCGTTCACGCCGCTCGAGGTCCATTTCGCTCGCGGTGGCGTGTAAGCGGCGTAATGTACATATCGTCCAATCGACGAACGAGTAAGCGGACTGTACGTCGGACGGACGACGACGGACGGCCGTTCTGTTGGTACCTAAGACGTGACCGATAAGACATTGACCACGACCAAAAGAATGAATATCAACATAACGATCTAAATCCGTATGCGGACGATATCAACGCGGCGGCCGCTACACACGACGGACACCCCGAACGACCAAAACAAAACGGCTACAACGGGCGGCACAGAGCCGTAGACGGTCGTACGGTGATCGGACGTGCGGGATCCGGTGTTGCGTCCGTCGGCACGAGTTTCGCGTCAGGTTAGGTTAGATCGGGATAGAAGTTCCGCGGACGGACTTCCCGAAAACTGTACCCGACCGTGCCGAACAAACGTCATATCGGTCCGCACCGAACTTCGGCCGGGCTCTGGACGCGGCTTCGAGTCAGATCGGTTTCGACGACACGGTACGACATTCTCTGTTGGGCCGGGGAACGAAGCCGGGACTCGGTCTCCGCGAAAGACGGCGACGCGCGTTTCTCGATCGACCGACGCGGTGGTTTTTTTTTTTTTTTAGTCGATAAACGTACGCGAGACGCCGCAAGACGGATGACGGCGGTGCGGTAACCTTAAACACGCGTTGATGGATACGCGGTGTCCGGTTTTGTGCGCGAGCGTCACGTCCGCATCATACAAACGGGTCGAGACGGCGACGAGACGAGCGAAAGGGCGACGGTTACAAAGGGGTTTTAATGCGAAAAACATGTTCGCCGGGATCGGAGGCGCGATATTCTTGTTTAGCCAAGCGGTTCGCGGCGTTTTGCCGAGTCGCGAGCACGTATATATGTATGTATAATACGTATATATTAAACCAGGTCGAAATTTCCAAATTTCCGTTGCCGTCGTTTTCGCACAGCCGTCGAACGCGCGGCGGGCGTGTGCAGAAGAGAGGGTAGCGAACGAAAGGGGTAGAGTTAAGAGGGCCGCGAGCGGGGGTGGAGCGCGCGCCGACGATTCCCCCGGCAACCAACAAAAACATTCAACCCCCTCGAACCCTATTCTCCTATATACGTATACCGGCGACCGCTGTTCGTATTTATGTGTGTGTGTGTACGTACGCTAGTATTGCGACCCATTAGCTTAAAAAAAAAAAAATAGGAGTTTCGCCCGTTTTCAATTCTCTCTGTGTGCGCGTGTGCGCGCAACCGCTCGACAAACCTTTTTTTTGTATTTTTGTACGTTTCTGCAGGCCCAGAAAATATTATTCTCTCTCGTTCTCTTCGTCTCCACGCCCCGTCGATCTCTCGCCAACTCTCTCTCTCTCTCTCTCTGTCGCACGCGCGCGCACTCTCTCCGTGTCGCTCTCTTTCTGTTCCCGTCCGCGCGCAGTCGCCTCGCCCCGTTCGCTCACTCGCTTTCCCCGGCCACGGCCGAGGAATATAGCTTAATTTGGTTTTAACCGCGCGCGGGCGGCAGAGGGTTTAAACTCGAACGGCCGTTAAAAGCATTTCGCGGTGAACGGGCCGGCGAAAAAAAATATAAAAAATAAAAAATATATATATATAAATTAAACGAATACGTTATGTAAACCGCGGCGGCGTTTGCGATCCGTCGCGGTTTGTCGTACGACGCGTAATGGAAGAACATTGTCGCGGCCACTACGGATAATTGATTTCTTCGCGAGCTCCGCGCCCGCGGACTTCCCGTCGTCGACCTTTTGACGCGTAAACGCGTTCGGTTTTTCATCCGCTCGTCCGGCACGATACAGAAATCGATTCCGGGTTTACGGATTTGGAAAAGTGCCCGCGGACCACTTGTCTAGCAGCAGTTCGATGCCGGACGGACGGGTTCCTGGACGCCAGTCGGGTCTGGAACGACCAGCGCTGTCGACCGTTTCGTCCGGGACCGTCACGGACGGGGAGCGGAAAACCGTGACGGCAAATCACGCGAAATAATATCTCGCGCGCCGCGTGTTTTCCTGCCGGGACCGAGCGGAAAAACGGGAACGGCACGAACGACCGTTAAGTCGAATGCATAATTCAACGGTCCCCGGAGATTCCTTCTGGCGGGCCGCCCTCGCCGACGGCCGTCGCGGCGTACGCGCGTGTGCGCCGTACAAATATCCGTCCGCGGCCCCGGGCTTGAATTATTCACGGCTCTCGAGGACTTTACCGGGCCGACGGCACAACGATGTCGTCAAATATGAATGTTCTGATTAATTCGGTCGCGGGGGAAGAAAAAACAACGACGAAAAAATACGCGGCGCTCCGTTAGAGCGTTTCTCTTGGCGCGATATACCGTACCGTACCGGCCGAAACCAGAACGAAACGAACGAACGACGTTTCCGCCCACGACCGTAGCGCGTCCGAGGGGCCGTCGCGTCAATTACGCATTGATTGACCTTATCCTGGAATCACGTTTTTTAATTGACCGCGCCTCCCACCACCGCTCCCCGCGCAAGACGGTTCTCGCCGCGCGTCGGCGAATATAACTTTTTTGTGTTTTTTTTTTGATGCCCCGTGCCCGGCGTTCCGAATTGACGTTTCGGCAAACATTTTTTCATTTTTAAATTTTGACCGAGTCACGCGCAAAACGACCAAGTCCGCACGACCAGACGTTTCGCCGGAAGGACCCAATAACGGCGACACAGTACGACCGCGTCATTGTGTTCGTTCACCGAAACGCTCACGGCCCGCCACCGGAATGATCGACTCGCCGTAGCTCCACGTCCCCCTCCTACCTCCCCTCCTCCCCCCACCCGCGGGGTAAACGACCTCGTACGTGGGCCGAACGGATCGGATCCGGTCGTCGACGTTCGCGTTCGTGCCGGTATGGTTTTGCGAGAAACGTCACCGTCGTAATCAGACGCACCAGGTGTCCGAGATGTCCCCGGGGAGATTTCCGTTCGTTTTACCCGGAGTGCTCCGCTCGAGTTTGCCTGCCGCGGCGTGCCGTGCGATCGTCATTGTCGTCAGAGTGGTAACCCCCCCCCCCCAGAATGTTTCACAACGTTCGACTTTCCGCACGGTTTTAAAAACTTATTCCCTCACGAGGAAGTTTCTTTCCGCAGAAACTCCACTTTCACGCCGCGTTTCGTTTTCCCTCGTCCGTTTTTTTTTTTTGTTTTTTCAAAACACATTTACGAAAAATTTAAATCTAATTAAAATTTAGAAATCAGTCGGACGCGTTAAGCCGAGATTTTTACGCCCGTGGAAAGAAATCGTATTTTTCAACGTGAACACTCTAGGTTTTTGTGCGTTAATAACGTTCAAACGTTTCCAACAAAATTCGAAAACTAGCTGTATTCGTTTTCATAAAACTTATATATATATTGCGAAATTCCAACGTTTACACGGCTATTCCGTTATTAAATCATGTTCGAATGAAACTCTTCTGATGAAAATAATATAAAGATAACACCACCATATACGCGCGTTTTGTTTTGTTTTGATTATTAAATTTATCGTTTCGACACTAATGTACACACGCGTTAGTCCGTCGAACATTATTGATTTTTTCCTCTAATCTGTAAAACGGCTTTAATTATTATCGCCCGTGATTTGTTTATAACTTTTCCATTTCGTTTATTCAATCAACTCGTTTGACGGAAACATTTTCATTCCATTATAAAACATGTTTTAATTAAGCCAAATGGGCTCTGTGTATCGGTAAATTACCAGCGAATTTGAATTTCGCAACAAAGGTAATGTTTTTTTTTGTTTCGCGTCATAACAGAGATACGGCCAATCGTTTTAAAGCTTCGTTTTTTTTTTGTTTTTTAGTTAAAAAGCCTTCATCAAACAAAAACATGAACCGTCGAGTTTTATATATTTCACATAGCGTAAATGTTTTTTCGACAATAAGACCTCGAAAAGAAAAAACACGTAGGAAGGCCCCTTGCGTGTTCCCTGACACCCCGCGAGCGTTCGACGGGGCGTCCGGACCGCTATGCGAACTAAAACTTTTATTTTCCGGTCGTACGCGATGGCCGAAAGTAAGTAAGTAAGTGGTATGTACCAACGCCGGCGTCATTCGGAACACACCGGCGGCCGCGTCTACGTCTCCAAACCCAACCTGACCTAACCTCGCGTCCGTGCGGCACCCGACCGCGCTCCAGAACCAATCTCCGCGTCTTCGTCCGTCGGCCGTCGTCTTAGCTGGTCACGTGACGCGCCGACGGCCGAACTCGCGTCGTTTGAAAGTTTTGAAAACCGTGCGCGACGTGACGGAAACGGTTAAAAAAAACGTCGTGACGCGCAATTTGTACGTAATTTGAACGCGTGCGAGACGCGGCGTCGTCAATTTCCAGATGGGGAAAAAGAGACGAAAAACACGTGCCCTCCGGATGATACCGACCACACGGATCAATGATAACGCGACACGACGACTTTAAAACGTGATTACGGGACCGCCGTTGTTATCATTGTACGTCATATATCCGAACGGCGAACGTCGGCGGCGACGGGCACGAAAAAAAATCGCGTTCGCCACGCCGGGGGGTTCGACGGGCCACGCGTGAATAAATAAACCGGCCGGACGGCACACGCACGAGCAACGTTGTTCCTTCATAGGCGGCGGCCGGCGTCTCGTAAAAACACAAGATCCCGACCGGCCAACCGCGAAACAATACGGTCTTGCCGCCGACACTGTGGGCGGCGCGCACGTCCTCGCGCGGCCGACCAGCACCCGGTCCGCTTCCCCACCCGCCGCCCACGCGCTCCGAACGCCCGCTCCCCCCCCCCCACAACCGCCGCTACAACCGTTATCGCGGTTACGAGCGCAACGGTTTCTTCGTTCGTCACGCGTTAGACTCGCCCGCAACGTCTTTTGACGAAGGATTTTCGAAGGATTTTATGTCTTTACTTTGGCGCATCAAAACGAAAAACCGTCACGAAAAAGTGTCCGCCAAAAAGCGTTACCTAAATCAAGATGCCCGCTGAACATAAAATGTCTCGCTTGACGCGGCGGACTCGTGTGCGTTAATCATTCTAGTTGAATACGAGTATCCGTCACAATTTCAGAAGGATTTTGAATGTTTTAACTTGTACCCGTACTCTACCGCCCGGCACCGAACGTCCACGTCCACGTACGACGATCGTCTTCGGACCGACACGGGCTTGTCGTGCGTACGGATTTCGAATCGAATCACGCGCGTTATCAGGAGCGATAAAAAAGGTGATTTCGAAAGCGCGCGACGACCGCGAAGAGGTTCGTTACCGACTTAACCGGACCGGCACGCGCCGTTCTCGTTTTGATTTTTCTTTTTTTTGTTCAAGTTTTTTGCTCTTCTCTCTTTTTTTTTATCTCATTCGATCCGTGTACCGCGCTCGCGTAGGTGTGGCGGCGGCGGCGGCGGCGGATATATATACGTATACGTATATGTATATGTATATGTATTCGGCTGCCGCAGGACCGGCGATCGATCCGGGCCGGGTACCCGCCTTCCCCCGGACTTTTCCGCCCCGCGTCCGGCCGCCGCAGCCACAACGCGATCGGGCGCGGGCGCGCGTGCGCGCCGTCGGCGAGTCCCGCGGCCCGCGCGCGCCGCCCGTCGCGTACGTTAATGAAAATGTCAATTTTTAATTAATTTTTTTCCCCCCCTCCCCCCAAGTAATCTCCGCGCGCCGTAGCTTTCCGTCCGTCCGCTCTCTCTCAATCTCTCTCGCTCTCTCTCTCTCTCCGTCGCCGCGAGACGACTACGCGAGACGACTACGCGAGACGACTACGCGAGACGACTACGCGGACGGGACGGCGCGCGCGAACGTTTTCTTTTTTTTATAAATAATTATCGCGTGCGACGACGAGAAACGTCTTTCTTTTTTTTTTCGCCGTCCGGGAACAAACGTTTTGAATATTTCCGGGGATCTTACGAATCTTACTAACTCACGAACGGACCTCCGCCAGTGCGAACAATCACGTTGTGCGAAGAACCGCCATCGTCGCCGCCGCCGTCAAATGTTGTCGTCCGAAAACGAACAGGTCGCGGTCGCCGAGACCGGACGTTCAACAAGAATGACGGAGAACGCGTGAAAAACTATCGGGGGCGGGGGAAGACCTAACGATCGATGTTTCCTCGTGGATAATAAAAACGTCGAGGATCTTACGGCCGTCGTTATCTCGTGCGATCACTCGTCCCGGACACGCCGCGGCCGCCGGCCGCGAACCTAACACAAACGTTGAAACGCCACGGGGCCTCGGAACAGTGTCCGTTTGTCGGCGAACAGATTCGCTATCGATCATCCGCGCGGAGACGGGTCCGAGACGAAACCGGCGCGGGAGAATGTTTCGCCGGCACGCGGCGTCCGGACGAAAAACCTACGTTTGAAAATCGGCCTTTCCACGTTTCTCGCGTACTATTCTTCCGTTTGGCCGTTCGGTCCGATTCGGTTTGACGGGACGCACAAAAAAGCGCGGTCGACACGTTCGGCCAAACGTCAGTGGCGCACCCGTGAAACGTGTGATGTTTTTTTTTGCTATTTACGAGATATTCGTAAGTCGTGTCGTAGTGCCTACGGCGGAGGGTTATGCTGTAATATAATATTCGGTTGGTTCGTCGAGGGCACTTGTACTGGACACACCGTTTTGGAAAACAATCGCTAATAATACGTTTAGTGGCCTTGATCGCCGTTAACGGACTTTCTGATAGAACAAAGCCTGTTTTTTCAGTAGCATCTCGTTTGACTCGATGGTTTTTGTAAATTTTATGCGTTTAGACACGCGCTAAATACCCAGCAATGAAAAACGCTAAAAGTTTACGATTCGCCACGGTGGTCCCGGACGCGAGTCACGTCAATGATCCGTGACCGAGTGTGTCCACACATTGAATTGGAAAACGGTCGTCTGCGTGGTCGAAAATCGCTAAGTAGATGTTGCCCCCCCGGCTCCTAAAGTACGTCGCCGTGACACGTCCGAAGCACGTCGCCCGACGGCTCGGGACGCGAAACGTTTCCCGCGGATTCGGAACAGCCCAGCGCGATAATCGATAACGGGACACGGTAACGGGTACGCGATCGGATCGACGTCCGTCCGACGTGGTTATTTCCTATTTGTTTTTTCTTTTTTATGTTTTTGGTTCCGCACGCTCGAATCGGTTAGGCGCGACGTGATGTGACACGAGACGACGGCGGTATTTGTATTTATTTTATTTACTTTAAACGGCGAACAAAGGTACGAACGAACGAACTCGTGTACATCGTGCGTTTGTAAAACATATTTACACGAATACGTACTTATCGTGTTACGCGCGCGCGCTCGAGTAAACGACCCCGAGGACGGGTTATAGGTTAATATAGAAAACCGACGTCGTCCGAACAAAACACGAAACGCGTCGCTTCTGTCTGTCTGTCTGTCTGTCTCGTACAGTGCCACGGTACGGAAGAATATAAATACGCGTTGTTTGCAATAACCTCCGTGCCACGTACCCCGTACACGTTTTTCACGGTCGACCGTACATGACACGTGCGTGTGCGCGGAGACGGCCGTACGTTAGACAACGTCTACGAGATCACGACGCGCGAACGTCGAACGGCCGGACTTGACGACTTGGCGCCCACGCGGAAACACGACTTCGACGCGCCTTACCGTCACGGCTACTACTATCAGCATAGGCGTGCGCACGGGGGGGGGGGGGGCAGGGTGGGCAACTGCCCCTCCTGCGGGCTAAAGTTTTCTTTCAAATATAGTTTTAAAAAAACATTATAATATAATTTTATATTTTTATATAATGAATAATATGTAAACATAGAGTGCGCGGTGCACGATGATCTTGTGTAGTCCAACTTTAAGCAAACCACAAGCGATACCGCGGTTATAACGAGTGTTCATAGATAAGCGGCAACACTTTTCTGCCCCCCCTGCCAGCAAGGTCTGCGCACGCCTATGACTATCAGTCCTCCGTAGTTGGCTGGTCCTTCCCGTGTCTTCTACGGTCTCGCAAGCCCGTTGTCCGTTAATCGTTCTCGTCGTTCTACTGCTCGTTCCCAATCGTTCTACACGACGTTTTCCGGTCGTTCAGACTTCTTCGTTTTTAACTTATGCGGCGTGCTTCCCCGGCGCCGGGTCTCGAAAGCTTCGATCCAATTCCTTTCCGCTTTTTGTGTATCGTCCGCGTGTTCGGCGCCGCATAATCGCTATCATGTATTAACCGTGCTTCGCCCGTGCTCATCGCGTTTTCCATCGTATTGCGATTCCGAAACGCGTATGATATAACGCTGAACCGTTTGTGCGACCTCTCGTTTCCAATAATAATGAGTTATAGTAATGAGCGGGGAAAAATTTAAAAACAAAAAACGCGCGCGCGCATATATATAAACCGGCTCTTTCTATTGTTTTCTCCTACTCCGTTATATTAATATCGCCGTGGTTTTAAGTGCCCGCGAAATATATATATATACACGTGCGCACACTACGCACATAAAAGAGGTATTAACGCGCGCGCGGCGGTGATTATTAGTAGTAGTCCTGCAGGATTTTTGGGGTCACACGCCCCCTAGACCGCAGCTTTGGTAGGACGACGTGGGCGACGGGGTAGGGTGCGCGTACAGAGATAAGTTCGCTCGTTTTACTACCCTTCCTTACCGCGGCGACCTCTCCCGCGGTTCACCGCCACAACGCTCGTTATCTACAAAGCACTCGGATTTTCTAAAAAAAAAATAATAAAAAAATAAATAACCCACACGCACGACGAAACACTCGAAACGTGGTTCTTGGGAAGGGAAAAAAAAAAATATTAAAAATTAAACGTGCTCGACGGCCTTAATTTGGAGGACGATTGCTCGAGCGGATGTGTACGTATGAAATATCGGGAGGGTCGTCGGCGAGCCTTGTTAGTAACGTACGGGTGCCCCGCTATTACCGCGACGGTCTGATTCCCGGGTCCGACGTACATGCAAAAACGTTGTCGCGAATAATAATAATAATAATAACGTATAGCGAGAGAAGAAAACGAATGTACAAACGAAAAACCTACGACGCTTATCGCGAAGTCAGACGGTCTCGTTAACAGACGTGGTTCGCGTCGTGCGTACGGACACGCGGTGTATTTGTTTTTTGACGGGACCGCGTCCGGTCGTTTTTTATCGCGAGAGAGAGAGAGAGTGATCCCACCCATCACTGTTTATCGACGCGAGACGTGTCTTCTGGTTAAATCACCACGATAACGCGTTTTCGGATCGTTATTATCGTCGGCCGACGGCCAATGTAATGTTTGTAGCGTTAGGAATGAATCCGCCAAGATAAAATACACCGACACGACGCATTCGGTTGCCGGTACGAGTCCTCGATTAAAACCAAACGCTACGGTCATAACGACGTTTCGAACACGCCATAATTCGCGATCGACGAGAAACGAAAAAAAAAACGTTATTATTATCGTTGTGAATGTGTTGAAGCTTTCATGGATTGTTGATTTTCTGCCAATGTTTTCGGATTTATCCACGTGTATATTTTTGGGCTGACGTTTCGGACTCATTTCAGAGCGTAGTTACCTTGTCGAATGTTGTAACTATACTGCCTCAAAAAAAAAAAAAATATTATCGTTGTGAATCGATTCGGCGGACGTGACTGTTTGACGTGGTGTCGTTTTTTCGCGGGGTAGAAATCGAACGCCAACGTGATTTTTCCCACGGACACGTCAACGCGAAAACGGAATCGAACCGCGATTCTCGGAAGGACCCCGGGCGCGGACTCGAAACGGAGAAGAAAAAAAACTAGAAGGCGTGCTCAGAAAACCGTTTATAACACACGCTGTCGATCGGCCGGGTCGGAGAAACGGCGTAGGGGGGGGAGTGGTGGGGAGGAAGTCCATTATCCGTCCGTCGTTTACCGCGCGACGTCGCGTGTCCGAACAAAACGCGACTCGAGTAAAATTAAAAAAAAATAAAGGCCGCAAAAAATACTTCACGTCGAAAAGGTCCCGGGGATTAATGAACCGACGTCGGAAAAGCGGGTGAGCGGGTGAGGTATGAAAAAAATAAAGAGTCCGGGATATCCGCGTACGTACACAGCATGCGTACCACAGCGTGCGGCAGGCTGGGTTGTTTTTTTCTTTTTACGAACGTGCCCGCGCGACAACTATTTCGGACGCCGAAAACGTGTTTGGGGACGGTTTAATGTCGGTGTTCGCTCTAATGGATACGCGTCGGGTGAACGGCGAAAAATAATTGCCTGCGCGCCGGCGTGTGCGACGGACATTCGGTTAGGTTGGCTGTGGCCAGTGACGTGCTCATAGAGGGGGGTGGAGGTTAGGGGTTATATCCCCCCCCCCCATTGTCTATTCTGCTGATCTACAGAAGACAACTTATTGGTTATGAGAGCTGTTTTAGAGTCATTACTCAATACTTTTCATTAGTCATTAGCAAAAAGTACAAAAGCTAGGCGCGGTTGAATTTCCGTTTGGAATAAGCAATCTACTTTCCGTGTATTTTATTTTTATTTGTTTATTTTTAAAAATGCAATAATTTTTTTCAATTTAATGGTGTTATGTTAATTGACATAACATTCGTTTTAATTACAGAACAATCGACGAATATACACAGTTATAAGCTAGAAACGATTTTGGAGAGCTCGAAACATAGACATAGACATTTAAGTTTTTGGTATTACCATGACAATTCATTAAAATGTATTATTACTATTTACTTATAACAATCCCCCCCATTGAAAATTCCTGGGCACGCCACTGGTTGTGGCTCGCGTACGGCGTTTCTTTCAGCTGTGTTCAAGAATTGAAAAAAAGAAAAAAACAATCCAAACCTAACCCCCATCCGCCGGAGAAAATTTGAACAATAGTAAAGAAATGTCTAAACGTTAGATAAATGTTATTTTCATATCACGGCGTATAAAATGAACTCGTGAAATTCCGTGCGTTCAATTGTATTGTTCACGAGGGTAATTGTTGTCAAAACACTTGTTTTCCTCGATACGGATATATAAATGGCCTGCCGATTTTTTCGAAATGCCCACCCCCGAGAAAATCGTCTGCGAAGGTCGAAGGATTTAGAATTTTTTTACGTTGCCGATTTGAAAATTGAAAAAAAAAATATCCGGACTTGTGTCGAACTTGCGATGACACGGGGAATAAAATCGACGTATTTCGCAGCTTTTCCAGTTTTCGATAATCGATCTTTCGGCCGTTATAAAAATTGGCGGCAATCTATAATCTACTATAAGGCAACTATGTCCGATAATAAACACGAATTGACACATTGATAAGACGTGTTTGCATTCCAGCCGATAAAATGTTATCGTTACTCGACGTGCGATTCTAATCGTTATTCGAATTATACTGTTCGTCGGTTTGTTTTCAACGGGAAATCTACACGGGTTCAACCTCGCGAATTTCTTGTATATTTTAGAAATTGTTCAAATACGTGAGAAAAAAACGGAATTATCGTGAGACGTGTGTTTCTTATTTAATTGAAAATCACGCGAAACGAATTTATATCGTTTACCTAAATGAATTAATTAAGTCACAGCAAACATATGTATTTACAACCGAACGATACCGGTTAGGTTAGGTACCTACGTCCGTAGGTAGTTTACTCGTGAGTGTCCGTCGTGCGGTATCATCGTGGCAGACGAAAAAATCGAACGGCAAAAAAATGTTAAATTTCTAGTAAACATTCGGAAAATTCGCAACCGAAAGTTTTCGTTTGTCGACAGATGGAGTGTGACGACCACGGGATTCACGGTCACCTCGAGGACCGCGACTGTTATTGTCGACAGGTATCTCGACGACACTCGGGTACGAAGAAAGCGGTTACAACGAGACCTCGTAAACGTCTGGTGCGTTGAGCGGTTTCCGGCGAGAAATCGAACGCCAGTGTTCTCGGTCCGTGTGACTTTTGGCCGTTTTGAAACACGGCCGTAAAACGAAATCGTCGCGAGAAAACGGATTTCCGGAATCGTTTGGACCGACCGAGAACACGAGCAAAATGTTAGATTATCGTGAAATCGTTAGGCCCCCGTGTAATACGTGTATATTCCGTTCCGGACGGTTTTCATCGGTCGGATTCGTGCCTTGCGCCTGACCACTGTGCACTCCCGTCGTAAATCCACCTGTTCGTTTTATTTCCGGGGGGACACGTCGATCGGACGGAATCGTCAATACGATATCGCGGTCGCGTCGCGCGCAAAACCCGGATCGAACCGCGGCGTGCGATTATTATTAATCAAAATGACTTTTCCCGACCAATTGTTCGGACGGACTCGCGCGGATTCCGTTTTTCGCAACGTCACGGCCGAAGAAAGTTCGCGCGTAATTGATACGGTCCCCAACAGCCGAGCGCCCGTGGCATTCGAACATTGCTCGGAAGCGAACGACGCCCTGAGTTTCCCGAAACTTTCGCCGTGCACGGGCGGTATCGGCGACACACTTGACGGGACGCGGACGTCGCGAACATCAGTCGAACGGAACACGCGAAACGCAAAACGCGTGTATACCGAACAACGGATATTTCTGCCGCTCGGGAAACGAAAAAATTAACGTCGGCGCACACGACGGAATCTCCACCCACCGTCCAGTTCGAAACGTCGAAGGGCGTGTTCGTCAATACGTGTATCGAAAGACTTCAATAATTAATCGTGAATATCGAACGGGTTACGGTTCGATAGGCGAACGCCCCCGCGGCAACCGAATACGCACTCGCCGTGTTCCAGTCATAGTCAATAGAATTCTGAGGGATACGATCGTTTTTACAATTTTTTACGGACGACGACGATGGCGATTCGAAAACACATTCGAACCTGTTTCGAAGTAATTTTTTTCGGGGACTTCTTTGGACGTCAACGCGTACGTCGGCGAAGAGACTCAAACACGTTACGTACAAACGCGTGCGCACACATAGCGGGGTAGGGAACGGACGCGAGGACGGAGCAAAATATTTATCTCCGAGACGCAGCGCGTTTCAAACACGCGGCGACGCGGTGCCGGCGGGCGGGGGTTCGAACGCGATCAATAGCCCATTAACAACCTTCAAACTTTGATAACGACGGGCTGCATAAAGTTAAGCTCGCGACGCACGACCGCGCACAACGGCTTCCGTTGCACGTCGTCGGAGACGGCGACGACTAACGCGCTCCGATCGTTCCCCGGCAACGTCCGATACGTCTGGAACGCGAACGAACACACACGCGCCTTGTAATTAAACCGCTTTGATAAATCACGTGCGAGTTGGATGTCGTGCGACAACATGCCGGTTTCTTTCGTCGTCGCGGCGAAAAGGTCCGTTCGGACGCACGAAAACAAAACGAAACAAAACGGACGGTCGTGCGCATTGCCGTTTCGTTAGGTCCGTTTTTTCGGGACCGCCCGCCACGTGTGCCCGTCGTCATTGTACGACACGAATAAACTGTTTCACGTGACCGACCGAATCGGCACCGTATCGACAATACACGGTAGATAACGGACGTCCATAGAAAGCGACACGATTCTACAAACAAACAAAATAACGAATATGACAAAACTCCGGACGGTCGAGCACGCAGAAATTATTATTATTATCGTGTACACATGTCCGTGAGTAAACGTGTGTTGTTCGTCAATGTTCGACGCGGTGCACGTGCGGATGAAGAAAAAACATTATTATTTACCGAATCAAAGTTTAACGACGACACGACCCGACGCCGTTCTCACACGGGACGATATTCATACGCACCGGCGCGGTGTTTATCGAATAAATCGTGTGCGAGTATAACGAACAACGATAATAATGATAATAACGTGCTGCTGTGTCTCACGCGACCGAACGAATAAAAAAAAAAAGCGAAAAAAAACGAAGAAAAACCACACCTTTCAGGGAAACACGCGTGTACGTTTTTCGTTTTTGTTGTTTCCGTCGCGCTAGTCTTCGCACCATTAAATGGACGTTTTATTTTTTTCGTACCACTAACTCGTGCGTGTACCGTATACGACGGTGTATTAAAAATAAACGCGCGAGTGCAACTAGTGAGAGGAAAAACGGTCCTTTTTTTGTTTTTTTGTCGACGTGCGCGGGTGGTGACGGTGTTTCGCGCCGACTCCGTCGAGCGGGTAAAAAGAGCGGTATAAAAAAAATTAGTTTGTTTTATTTAATGTTGAAATATTAGGTATAATGGGAAAACTTTTATTGTTCGCGGCCGAGCGCACCGGCGAACCGTTTTTACGGTGAAAAGAAAAGGGAGATTTCGCTCTGGTTTGTCGTCGTCGTCGTCGTCGCCGCCGCCGCCGCCGCCGGCGTTGTTTATTTTCGTTTTTTTCCCCCCGCCCTACCCCTCCCACCGGGTTTTCGTTTTAAGAGGAGGGCAAATTTTAATCTGACCGGGCTGGCGAAAAACATAAATATCTCCGGGTTGAATTATTACGCGGCATTAAATAGGACTAACGATTATTATTAAAGTGTTTGAACATGCGACTGTGCGGCTTAAACATCGCGCGGGGTTGGGCGGACCCGACCGTACGGTTTTTTTGGCACGCCGTTCTGTGTACGTCCTGTGTGTGTACGCGCGTGCACAAACACCGTTCGCATTATGTTCGCGGCGGCGGCGGCGGTGGACGTTAAAAACTTTGGTGATTTGCCGTCGGGAATGTTTTCGGTTCTTCGGGTCCCTCTGCCGGCCGGCCGGTCGGTTAGGTCGGAGAATTTCCACAGTAAACCGTTCGCGCACTCGTACGAGACGACCAGAATCCCGTTGGTCGTCGTCGTCGTCGTTCGACCGCAACGGCGCAATTGTAATCGGCGTGGACGTTGTTTTCGCACGAGTGTCCGTTGACGTCGGTCGGCTTTCAAACGCGCGCGACGGGACTTGGCCGCTCTAAAACAATCGTTTAACTTAGACACGGGTTTTTTCCTTTTTATTAAGCTTTGTTTTACGCGTTTTGGCTTAGAGTAATACATAAAAATGCATTTGTTATGATAAACAGATTTGTAACCATTATAAAACGAAGCCCGATGTTGAGAAAAATTGAATAACTTTGATAATAACCGAAGGATTAAAACAGTTGAGGACATTGCAGGGATTAGAAACTATGTTCATTTTTTTTTTAAAAGGAAACGGAAAAGTTTTAGCCGGGGAAAGTTTGGGGCGACGAAAAAAAAACAAGATGAGAAAAATCGCCAATATTCGGTGAAACACGAAGGGGAGATGAATTAAGACCCGAATAAAATGAGCGGGCACGCAAACGGTTATGACCTGATCTCAGCCTGGAAAACGCAACAATAATCACGAAGACTCCTAGGAAGACTGGGAACTCGAAGGACCAAAGGGGGCGGCGAGGGATTTCGGAACCGATTGTTTTTGTACGCGATGGCAGTGTTTGACGACCATTTGGTCTTCCGCGCAATTAAAACGGTACCGTGTAGGACACTCGGTCGGACACGTGCAACAACAACAACGACGACGACGACGACGACGACGACGACGTTTAGCGCCGGCGCGGTTTCGTGTCACGTGAATCTCAGACCGTTTCGCCGGTACACGTGCGACGACCGTTCCGAGGCCGAACAAAAACGATTACGATAACGCGCGGAAATCACGGTTGCGGACGCCGATTGTCCAGAAACGAGCGTCGTTAAAACACACGCGGACGAGATTAGCGGCAGTGTCCTCCTCGCGCGCGGGGTAGGAAGGGACGTCGGACGGGTGGACGTTAGTCCAGCGTTAGGCGCGTCCAGATGACCGACCGCCACGTCGTTTTGGCGAGCTGGTGGGTCTACCAAAAAACGTTGCACGGTGCACGTGTCGCGGCACATAACGGCGACGTGTATTTTCAGGGATGATTTCCACGAACGAGCCGGGAGGCGAACGGTCCGTGTCTCGTGCCTTGTAGTAAATAATAAATCACTGAACGTCCCCGGACGCGCGATAAGAAAATCGCAATTATTATTCATCTGTCCGGTCCGGACCGTATACCGGGGTCGACAATAACACCGACCGCGTGCAGCAGTTGGCCAGAACACTCGACCGTCGCGCGCGGACCGCGAACCGCGTTACCACGTGACGATTTCGATAATTTTTCCGAAGCGAAAAAAAAAAAAACCACAAACATAATCCGGAACCGATCGATTCGGACGGACGCGCAACATTTTTCGCGGATTTTTTCCAACGATTACGCGCGTCCGGACCTAGTATATTCCTAGAGAAATATAATACAAACACACACACGCACGCGTATAGCGAGCAAACAAAATATAAAACCCGGTCAGACTCATAAAACGCGTTCGGCGTTTTTAGCGTTATTTGATCGCACGTATACGTATATATAAGTGTGCGCGAATTTTTCCAGGGAGGGAGCGCGAAAGCCAATAAATAAATAATAAAAACGAGAAAGAAGAACGATAATATACGAGACGAGGATGACCGACGCCGCAGTGTCTCTGTGACGGCGATATTATTTTATTGTATACACATATACGTACGGCTGCGGAGGGATGATTTGATTTCGTTCTTTTTTCTCATATCGCGAGCCACGTTTTTTGTTTTTAACGTCCGCGCGTTTCCGTTCTATCCCATTTGTTCGCGTTGTCGAGTTTTCGTCTGTCGGCGACGACCCGAAAACGTACCGTCTAGACGCTCCAGAACGGTCTCCTGAACGATTCGACAGCGAACTCGTGCACACCTATTGGCACGTTCTTCCCGTTCTATCCCGGGGCCTTCGAGACCTCTTGAATCTGTTCGGTCGAAGCAAAATCACTCGCCATTCGACAGAGTCGGGGCGACTTAAATCTGACGAGTACGGGTGTGGCAGTGGCCCGAGCGCCGGAACCGTTTTTCTCGCCAAGAACTGGCCGTCGATCGCTACGGAATGAGCCGGTGAGTTCTTTCCGCGAGTTCTGCGGTCCAAAAACACATTGATCGAACGGTTCGTTCTCGAACACACGATCGTTTCCGTAGCGCTTTTACCAGCTGCCAAACAAATCGTAATCGTTTTTTGACAACGCACGCCGCACAAGAACCGTTACAAAAGTGATCCGGACAGATAAGAAAGTTATACCAACACGGCGCGCACAGGTAGTAATCGCGTGCGACTTAGACTTCAAGAACGCGACGCGACCGAAAACCGAATTTCGTTCTCCCGACCGGCCGGCCGACCGGTTTCGTCCGTTCGCACGGTCCTGACCCGTAACCTGCGGCCGCGGATCGATCGGTAACCGTGTCTACTACGCGAATCGAATAAAACCGGAACGTTTCGTCACCGTGTCGATTCGTTCGATCGCACCGGCGATGGGAGGGCAAAGTTTTCCGAACGGCTTTTTTTCCGCGGGAAAGAAACCAACATGTCCGCGGGCGTATCTCGCCTCTTTCCGCCTTTCGGTTTTTACGCCGTCGCCTCGCCCCGGCTCTCCCCGGCGTACCGTGCCCGCGCAGTAACCGGCGAGGTGTACGCGCGTAGGTCGGTATATACATGCGCAAAACGAAATACCGCCGTACGGTTGCCACGGTTACCGAGGGACGGCGCGCGCGACTACATGTCACCCCGGCAGCTCATTATCGACCGTCCGCGGGCCGCCCGGCGGCGCGCGCGACTTTACGTTTCCCCCCGGCGGCGGCGACGAACGCGACGAACGCGCAAACACGTAATCGAAACCGAACGCGCGGGAACGGGCGTACGGGGGACTTCGTCGGGAACCTGGTCGCCGGCGGCGGAAGGAACCGGCACAGGAACCGGATCCGCACCGCGCGAACCGTCTGGACTCGCGATCGGACGCCGTTCGCGACCCAAAAAACCTCGTCTTCGCGACGTCGTAATCGTCGGTCGGCTAACGTTCGTATGACTATGCGACGGACGGAGATCGTTTGACGTATCGTTCGCGTTATTGTATATCGCGCCGCGAAACTTTGAGACATACTGCCGTTTGTTAAACTCGTGACACGAAACGGGAGAGAAAAAATGTCCCTGCCGTCGAAAGCGAAAAGAAAAATAACGTGTGTGTGTGTGTGTTTCCTGTACGGAAGATAAAGGGCGCGAAATCTAAAGGCGGCGCGCGCGGTTATAAAGATTCGACGGGATACGATTCAAAAGTGAAAGACCAGACGACGCGTGTACGGAATGGGGGCGGCGGGAAATAAAATAAATAAACGATTTTAACGGGAACCGATGTACGAACAGAAATAAAAAAAAAAGAAAATAATAAAAGCCATTTCAACTCGTGTAGATGTTCCGTACTGAAGCGCGCCGTATTGACGGGAAAACTGCGTGTTTATCAAATGTGTAACGCGCACAATTATCGTGCGCGATAATGTTTGTACGCGAATGGAGTTATATAATGATGCGAAATTACCGTCGCGAATACAACGGCTACGACTCCGCGCTCGCGCTTTATTAACGCGTGTAAACGTATGAATTGTAAATACGAAATTCCAATTTCGACGTGCTGATATTTCGCGGGGTCCCGCCGGGACACGTTTTATAACGTGCGATCGTACGACGCGGCGGAAATAAAAATCTGTTTCAATCGCGAACACTGCTTCCGAAACACGCTTTCCGGGCGATGACGTGTCACCACAACGCGATAATACGCGTACGCGCGTCGATAATCACGTCGCGAGGCGAAAAGAAAAAGAACAAAAACGAACGAACGAACGGGATTTTCCACACGATTTTTAATTTCGACCGGACCGGAGAGAAACCGACATCGGTCTGTCAACGAAATTAGTGGGCGCGCGCGTTTTTCATTCCGACGGTCGCCATTGTCCGTTGATTAACGCTCGGAAATTATTCAAAACCACGTAAAACGGAACGTGTACGGAATATCTAACGGTCCGGGCCGACGTCGCGTTTCTAGCCGTGACAAACGGGCGTACGTCGTTTCGTTTCCGAGGCCATTCCCTCACGTCCGCCGTCAAAACGGTCCGCTGGCGGGCTGACGGGAACGCGATCTCGTACGCCGGGGCCCGGTTGCCGTGTTGTTCGCGACGGTGAGATACGGCGCACCGGAGGCAAATGGACGTGTACACGGACACGGACCCGGGAAACCTCGTCCCGAGAAGACAAACGGTTTCCTCAGCACGTGCGTACCAGGAGATATGTCGGCGGCACTCGACCTCGTTAGACCGTCCGAACGCGTCGTCAAGTCACGCCGTTCCAAACACTTATCCGGGAGATTCGTTTGTTTTTTTTCAGATTCGATCCAAAACACGCGTCAACGTCGCGTACTGTCGTCCGTTCGTTCGACACGGTCTCGTCGAAACCAAACATAACACATGTTGTTGTCACTCCAGCACTTTGGATGATAATAAATCTAATGATCGCCGCCCGCCCTCCCCGCTCGAAATCCGTCTCTGTACCGACGACGAGGTGTTCAAGCCGCCTGCACGGCGAACGGAAAAAACGCGTCGATCGCATCGGAACGACGGCGTACCGTTAGAACCAAATAAAAAAAACATAATTCGCGTATTGTTTCGGGCCTTTCGCGATTCGCGCGCACTGCCATAAACTTAAAATAACGTTTTCCATTCGAATACGTGTGTGCAAAACGGTTATAATGATATCGAAGGACCGTTTGTTTGTTTTTTTAGATACGAAGATATTAACGACGACGGGAGAAACGAGCGTATGGAAATTATCGTCGTTATTATCGTCGTTATTATTATTATTAACTTATACATTTTTTTTTTCTCCCCATCGTGTTCGCCTAATGGAATCGAGACCGTAAACGTCGAGGTAATGCGACGACCGCCTTATACGCACACGGACACGTACACACGTACAACGCGTACGATAATAATTGTACGCGCGATTATCTTGAACATTTATTCTCCGAGGAGTTCTTTATCTGCCCTCCGCCGTGAAACCGCCGCCGCCGCCGCCGCCGCCCTCGGTCTCCGAGACGGGCGTCCGCACGTTAGCCGTAGGAAAATGGGATTTTTATCGCGCCCGACCCATCTGGTCGACACGACGACGCGTTTCAGAAGCTCGCGCGCACAAAAGTCGTCGTCGGCGTAGGCGGCGAAGGAGTGATTTTTGGACCGGTCGCTACGAAATTCGAAACTCGGGTGTGGACGGTGGTGTCGGGCCCGGCTCGAGGGGTAGGCGACATGGGCACACGTGTAGAGCGGCATTGTTCGAGATTCGGTATTGATGGAAAATTACGAATCTAAAAACTATTTTGCTATAACAACACGCTCTTTGAGTTTTTATAGTCCAATGATAAATTACTAGAAGCCCTGTCCCGTCGTTCACGCCCAAGAGAAAACATTGTACTCATAAACACGGTGATGGGGCGGCAAATCTTAGTTCCGTCTGGGCGTGGCGGCGGTCGGCGGACGACGTGTGTTAAACGATTGTGAACACGTTGTCATTACTCGAATCGTCAGTGAAAGACGTTTGGCAGAATTCGGAAGACAGGACTCGGACGAAAACAAGTATTTGAAAAACGATATTTTGTCTATTTGTCGTTTTTATGGAACGGGCGGGTACAACAGTCCGCCACTCGTCTTTAAAACGTTCTGATTACGCGCGGTTTCGTATCGCTATATAAATATCGTAATTTGACCGAATTGACGTTAGAAATAATGGTCGCGATCACGTTAGGACGTTATCAATAAGTGTTTTGTCGACGTAATCAAACGTTAAACCTAACCGTCTCAATCGTTTAAAATTCAAAACCGATATCTATTTTTGTCGTTCGATGTTAAGTCGCGTTCGATCTATTTTCGGGGGGGGGGTTCTAAACCCTCGTCGACGAAAACGCTTTAACGGGCGGACGTCGCGGTACCGTACGTATACCGTGACGAGAACGCAACAGGTCGCCACGCGGTTCGAACTCGCCCGGCGGCCGACGCCGGCTCGGAACGGGTACGCGCGTACGTGCACGTTCTCACCAGTAGAAGAGACGTCTCGTCGCGCCGACACGTACGCGCGCTCCAGGCCGACGTCTCAATGCGTGATTAATTTTTCTTTTTTATTAATTTTTTTTTTTTTATTTTTACCTCATTGTGTACGCGTGTGCCAGCGTGCGTGCGTGTACATAATCGTGTCGCGAAGCCCGAGGAGCGTTTCGATCGAGCGACCGAGATCTCGCTGTGGAAGACTTTTGAACCGCGAGCGTAGCGCGACAACTCGATTGTCGCACGACCGAACGTATTTCGATTTCGATAGTCGACTTTCTTTCCGTTTGCGGAAGTTTCGCGTTGCCGCGTCGTCGCATTCCGACGATTACGGTTTGAGAACATGAGAACAGAACGCACACCATGCATAGGACTTGACCGACCGACTGACATATCGGACTAAAAAAAAAAACGATTAAAAAAAAAAAAATAATAATAAAAATAATAATTACACGTGGAGTGATAGGAACGTAGTCGCAATGAAGCCATAGGTTTTTTTTCGAATCAGGAACGGGCATTTGTTCCTCGTCAAGACCCGACTCGAAAGCGTGTGAAGGCCATGCGGCTATGACCTAGACCAGCGGTTCGCAAAGTTTTTCAGCCGCGGAGCCTTTTTTTCAAGCAGTTAGTTTCTCGTGGAGAGATATTTAACGTCGAGTTTTTTCTGTCCGTATCTGTTCTATTAATACACGGCGTGCGTACGGGAGCAGAGAATAATTATTAATAAAGGGAACAATAGCGTTAAAACAGCCGGGGAAAACATTATTTATCGTTTGGATCTACAAAACGAGAACGAAACTAGTTTTTGATTTTCTTGACAAATAATACAACGCGTCTACATTTTGCGGCGCTGAGTTTGTCGACGTCCGACGTCGCAACGGGTCGAATGAAGACGACCCCGTAGTCGAACGTAGATCCGAACGACAATGCATGCTTGCATTCACGTAAGTGCCTGATGTACGACCTGAAACGCCTGAAATTGGACAATCACGTTTTCTTGTTGGGATTTTAAAATAGTTTTTTGTGCGCGGGTGAACGATCAACATAACGAACAACGACGATTGAATGATTACGTTTTGACGGTGCCGCCGAACGACTCGTTTCGGACTGAGATTATGAAACCGAGGTGGCTTCGCCGTCCCGCGTCCCGCAACCGTTTTAAAAAACACACGCGCGCACACACAAAACCGACCAAGTCGCACGCCGTCCGGACTTCGTCGTCGATCATTCCGTTTTCGTATCCCGGGACACGGTCGCCGGCCTGTCCGAAACCAACTGTTTTCTCGAAATCGCTTCTCGTATCCCCGATATCCTCCACGAACGCGTTAGGTCAGTGTCAAACACGGCCATGGACACGGGATCGGACCCTAAAATCGTGTACCGAAACGGGGAACGTGATCCGTCCGGTCGTATCGCGCTTGTCCGGCAAGTTTGCCGTTTTCCACTCAAGCCGAACACCGATCGGTCGGCGCGCCTCGGTCTGAAAATCGGTTGGCGCGTGGATCGGGACGTTGCGTCGGGACGGGACGGGACTTGACGGGACGGTCTCGCGAAGGTGCCGGGGCGTTTAAAACGACGTTTTAGCATTGGGCGTTTGGACGCGTTCGTGGCCGGAAACAAAGAAATAATAACTGCGCACGCGCACAAATTACGCGAACGACGCCGACGACGTGCGTACGGATCCCGGGTGTGCTCCACAGTGTGCGCGTTGTGTCGTCTCCGAGTGTGTCCGACACGCGCATACCGAAACGGAAAGCTCTCTGCTCGTCCGCGTGTCGTCGTCATTATCATTATCATCATTATCATTATTATTATCATTATTATTACCATACGAGAACCGTGACGGAATCGATTGGGGTAAGGGGGGGGCCTCTCTATTCTGGTCACGCGCCGTTTTCGAATTCGTCGCTCGTACAAGGATCCGACCGCGGAACGCCGGCCCGGCGGTATGCGCGGTATACGCGGTATACGCGCGTACGACGGGCGTAGCCGGGTGCGTGTGAGGTACACGGCGGCGGCGCGTTTTCTCTCCGAGTCTCGTCCGCGCTAATGGATTTCGCCGCGCGCTGACCCAATTGCGCGATTACATTGTCGCTAACGTGCGCATAATAAACGTAAAAAAATATTATCCGCCGATAACGAATCCGCGTAGCCTAGATTTTCGCGAACACGTTGCTATTACTATTACAATTACTTTTTTTTTTTTTTTTAGGTTAGATACGCGTTTCCAACCAATCGCGGTTTGAAAGGCCAGCCGACTCGATCGACCGATTTCACGATTTCGTCGTTTCTTTTTTGCACGCGGCAATGCGCGCAACAATCCTCCCGCGATATACCGAAAACACACGACGCTAACGATTTCGTGAGACCAAACACTTCGGCTGGATGACGTTTTATCGGAACGGGTTTTTGAGGGCACTCAAATACGCACTCTGTGAACTTTTCGAATTCTCAACAATTTAAGAACAATCATATCAAAAAAGCGTATGTACTTTTAACATTTGTTTGAGTTTTTCCCGTATAAATTCTTGAACTCAAGTAATCGATCGCGAAATCGATGTAACCCGATATAAAGGACACGTCGATATATACATATATATACAGTGTTTGATAACGAACCCTGGTCCGAAACTGGCGCTGAAAATACGTCTCGCTGTGCGCGAAGAGTTGAAAATCTCACGCTCGAACACACCGACGCGAAAACCCCGTTCCGATCGAACGTCACGCGGCCGAAATATCTCGTGCAACGTGCGAAAAATGATTGTTTTCCGTCGTTCGCGTGACGGGACCCCGCTGCGAACCGCCGGACGTAAATAATGACCGTCCAGAAACACGGTGTGAAAATGTTCCCGTGTGGAGCGCGAGGTACGGTTGACGCGACGGACTCTATCCCGCGACTATATGTTCGCGCCGGCCGAATCGATAACAACGGGATCGACGATAGGTTAGGTCGCCCTCCGACGACGGCCTCGTTCCGGCGCCGATAGTGGTGTCCGCTTTTATCGCGGTTTCGACACCCTTGGTTCACGTGTCCGCCGAGTCCTCGGCACCAAATGTCCGAAGACGAACGTGCACGAGCTTTGGTCTCTCGCCGAACGGGCGACGAGTGCCGGCACTATCGTCGTCGTAGACTTACCGCTTAAGTAACCACTCCCGACAGAGGCGCACGCGGATGATTGTCCGAGTCTCTGTTCAAGGTACACGTCGATCGACGACAGAGTCGTGCCCCGGGTGTCTAGCTCGCGAAGCCGTTGACCACATGGACCGCTCCGGCTGATCGGCCCGTCACGGGCTCATTCCTCGCCCGCGGTACGTGTTTCGCGCCTACACTGTACCGCAGCCCCGGCTTCCGCTCCGTTTAGTGTAAAACCTAACACGGAGCCAGGTAATACGGTCAACTGACGTTGTTGTTGGATGGTCTTATTGAAACGCCGCGGGATCCGATACGACACGCGGTAATCGGCGGTTTTCCGAGATCCGAGACGGGAAACGTTGCGTCCGCTTTGTCACGGGACCCGAGCGCGGGTGGTTGCGATCGTGGCGTTTGGATCGATGGTCAGACGGCCAGTTGCGGCGAACTCCCCGTGAGTCCGTGAGTACAGATCCCGAAAACGGAAACGTATAACGCGCCCGAATCCGTGCGGTACGTAATGCCTAACCCGTTGGTACGCGCGCGTTAAACGAGAGCTTCATTACACGACAAGATTCACGGTAGTTGTTCGCGTCCCGTATTCTTTGTAGGTTTTTTAATTCGTTTTTCGAATTTGAGTTATCGAGAGGAACCGATTCGGTGAGATCTGAGGCTACTTCCGATAGCGGGGGTTTTTTTTTACTAGTGTCATTCGATGTCCGTCGTATCTTTGAAATGTTATCCGCGCATTTTTTATTTCGTCCGTTGATCAGTGTTTGTGACGAAACCAGTTTTTCGCCGTAGACTGACTGCGCGTATGTGAGCACAAGACGACGAAACGAGATCAAATTAAAAAAAAAAAAAAAGGGGATGTCGGTATGGAGAAAAGAGAGAGAAAAAGCAAGGGGAAAAACGTACGTTTCCATTAAAATAACTTTTTACCGGGTTTCTGGTTTTTCGAACGCGCGCGCGCGCGTATCTTTTTTTAGTATCTGGAGAGAGAGAAAACACGGTCGACGCCGCGCGCTACGTACCGCGTACAAAGCGTATTTTCCGTTGTCGAAACAAATAAATTGAATTTGCGCCCTCGAAGGAACGGTCGTCCTGCAGGAATCGACGAGCGGTTGGGGAAGGGAGGGGGCGGTTGGGGTGACGGCGAGGGCGGTAGGTACGGACGCGTGAGAGCCGACGCGTGTACGTGTGTTGGAAACAAATAGACACCCGCCGCCGGCGTACGTGTGTCGAAAAAGCCGAATGAAAACTATAAAAAAAAAATAAAAAATAAATAAATTAAATGAAAAAAACGCTGAAACGTTCGAAGCGGGCCGCGCGCGCCTTCGTTTCGAACCGAGAACCGAATCCTGCTGACGCGTTGCTGGCAGTCGATTCTGGAACGAATATAACGCACGCGTGCGTGCTGTTCGACTACTTGCGCGTTGAGCAGATGCGGCGGAATGAACTTCGCGTAAGCACGCCGGAAACGATGAGAATAACTCGTTTAACGTGTTTTTCAATCCGCCGGTCGGTTGGTTGTTCCAATCGTTTGTCGAAACTCCGAATAAGACTATAATAATGGCTGTTGGGTAGCCCGGATGTCTGATGCTTTTCAAATCCTCTCGTTATACGCACGTGACAGCGAATAACCTTAACATTCAACATTCGATTAGGGTGGCTCTGGACGACGGAGAAATCGAACACGAACGAGAACCGCGAGGACGGTGTCTAAACTCGGTGCGTTGGATAGGCTCGGTAGCAAGAGTGTTTCTGATTTGCCGGGCACTGAGTTTATTTCGCATTATGCCTTACGTTTCGTTCGAGAACTGACCCCGTTTTTTGAAGTCTGACCGTAGGAAGTCAAAACGCCCTCAAAAACAGAACAGCCGCAACGATAACGTCCAAATGTTGTATTCGTGCCAACTGCCATCGATACGGCCGACACGCGTCAGCAGAATCGGACCCGTCCCGTACGGTCGAACTGACGCGTCGTTCTGCGGCTAAATGCGTGATTTCGACGACGGGATCACACAACAGGTGAAAAACAGTCGACTTGGCGGATTGTCCGTACTTGTACTTGGTCGATTGTTTGGCGGACGAACGCGTTGTGAAACACAGTCGCTGTCCGCCATCATGCACCGGACACTCGAAATCGCGACAAGTCCCCGTCCACGGCGGTTTTAATAACCGTTCCGACAGAAGTTGACTCCGGCGGTGCTGTAGCGGAACTACGGAATGTACAGTTTTTATCTCCCACTCGTCGTTTCGTCGTTACGCGTGCCACGGATAAGACGTAAATTACGGTCAAATCGCTCGGTTTTCGCCGGACGTGTGTGCGCAAATACGTAAGTCCGTAAGTCCGCAATCATAGGCGTTCGTGTCCCGTGCGCGTGTTCGGAAGACACTCGACCGTCTCGCGGACGGCGTCAAATCGTGCCGTCCGACCGAGGAGGTTAGGTTTTATTCTTGCTGGCGGTCCGGACGACGGGAAACGCGACCGGCAGGCAGACGGGGGTGCGTCGTACGTGCGTCTCGTGCGTTTTCCCGGCGGACGAAACGGTTTGGCGCGTGCACACGTCACGAAGCCGAGGCCGCTCGGAAACGATAAGCCGGTCGTCTCGGACGAACGCGTTCGAAGCGCACTGGATCACGTAACGCGGTGGCCTTAGTAATTATCGTGTGGCGAACACGCTGATCGGACGGCGCCGGATCGCGTGCAATCGTTTCGACCGTGGAAACCGTGGGGTTTTTGAGGCCAGTGTTTCCCAACTGGCGTTCCGTGAGCCAGCGCCAACAAGGGTTCCGTGGGGAATTTCGGGTAAACGTATATATTGCTAAGTGACATTGTCGGTCCGGTTCGAAATAAAGTAGCCGCTCGAAATTGAACCGAGAAAGTCGAGCCTGGCCACCGTCGTGTTGGCCGTTTGCGACGTCCTGCTCGTGCGAAACCGGCTTTTCAGCAGAAACAATAAGTTTCGAAATGCTGCTCCGGAGCTTTCACTCAAGGCTTAAGAACAACGATAAAGAAATTTACCATGGAAAGATTCCAATCGTCAAATCTATCCCTGAGATAACGAGAGATCGACTCGTTACCGGTTTTGTTTCGTAATATTTGATTGGCATGTCCAATGTCGCACGAGTACACAGAATGTATATGTCCGCGTTACTACGATCATGGGGTAGGGGGGAAATGGGGGTTCCGCAAAGTCTCTGCAAAGGTCCCGCGGTAAAAAAAGCTGGGAAACACTGGTTCAGACGATTTCGTCTTCCCGAAAAAAACGTCGTTCGTTCGTTCATCTTATATTACGCCCGCGCGCGGAAACAATTATCAAATCACCCGCGGACACGACACGTCTGTGGCCCCGAAACGATAAAAAAGAAAACCCCGTAATTTACCGTACGCGATCACGACACGGATCGCGAATTATCGTTACCGACGGCGAGAAACCGAAAGCGTATGATCGTCCCGGGCGAACCGAACGGCCGTTCGCGTTTCACGGCGGCGCTCGCGCGGTCTCTTGGAACCGAGACATTTCGTTACCTAACCTCGTGACGAACGACGTTGCATTTGAAATTGAACGCACGTCTCGTTCGGACGTGATTCACGTTACGTGTTTGCGCGCCGTCCCGAAACCATTCGACGGCGTAGCCTTTCACGTGCCGAAATAATTGAGCCGCACGCACCTCGCCAATCGCACAATAGACTCCGAGGACGGCGAAGCCAAAACAATAGCCGACATTTCGATACACTCGACACACGTATCAAGAATCCTTAAGAGTCTACAGCCGCGTGTTATACAATCCTCGTGCTCGTTCGCGAATTAAACACCGCGTCGCTGTTAAACTCGCGCACCCCGTGTGACCCGTCTGGTAACAAATTGCCCGTTTCCGATGGTGTTATTTTATTTTTTTCCAAACTCCAATCGAACGCGCGAAGAACTCGATTGAATCTAAAAAATAGAAAACGATAAAAAGTGATTTCCCCGGCGGACTCGCGGGACCGTCGTCAATACGAAATCGACAGTTTTCCCGACAAAATAAATAAATTGATTTGTATTATATACAGAACGGGACATGACGACTGCGGTTAAACGTCGAGTTCAGCTTCACGCGTGTTGTTGTTGCCGGTACGACATGCACTCGTGAAAATTGTAAAATAAAAATACAACGTCATTGACGACGACGTTCCGTACGTTTGAGCGATGGCGAAATACAATTCGTACACGGTTGCACGGCGGTCCGTTTTTCGGGACGAAACTTACTAGTTCGTCGTAACGTCCGGCCGGTGTGTGTGGTCGTATCAATTACGCGTTGAAATAAAAATTCGTGATAACCGGCAGACACGCGTCTCGGCGTTTCGTCGGCGAAGTGACGAGAAAATCGATTACGTTGTTCGGAAAAACAACGATTGACAACATCCGTGTGACGTCGCGACGCGGACTTCACGAACACGTCGAAAGCGTATACGAACCTACACGACCGGAAACCCGAAGATTTCTTTTTTCGATCTTACGGCACGGACGTTAAAAGCCGAAGCCGTTTCGAGAACGGATCAATAAAGAATTATGCGTTTTCTCCCGACGAGGGAACCCGGCGAGTCGGTTTTATTTTCGCGAATGATTGATGCCGACGATTAATCTTCGCCTCGCGTAAAAGCGAGGTCATCAATAAACGCGATCAAAAATACATTTCGACTTTTTCCTATTTTATTTTTTCGTATTTTATTTCGAAATTAATCAAACAGCCGTGATATACGCCACGGTCTGTAAAGAATTCAAGAAGACGAGAAAAACACACACGCGTAGGCATGTAAAATATGTATACCGGAGCACACACACACGTATATTATAACGTATTAAAATAGTTTTGCCACATCATCGGTTAATTAGAAACCGAACACACGCGAGAAAGGTATAACGACGACGGTATACGCGCTCACACACACACACTTATATATATATATTCGTTTATTTATTACGCGCGCGTACGATATACAAAAGACAATTTAATGTACGGCGCATTCTTGTCCGGGCACACACACACACACACACACACACACACATATATATATTCGTCACGCCGAAATGTCATGGGGAAAATGGTTGGTTAGACGATACGCGGAGAAGATATTATTATTATTATTATTATTATTATTATTATGATTATGATTATTACACCGGTAATGATATCCCACCGGTGACGTTATAAATTATTATAATGGTACGTCTGTCGGAGCAGAGAGAGCGAGAGAGAAAAAAAGTAATAAAAATAATGATCTAACGATTTAAGGCGGTGTTAAAAAAAAAAAAAAAAAAAAATCCTCCCCCCCCCCACCGTAAACTACATTATGAACTAGAGATAAGAAATGAATACGATACGTGTGTGTTTGTTCTTACGACTGTTACGTTTCGGACAACGCGGTTTCGCGTCGACGGAATATCCGCAGGGCCGGTGCGGTGACCGGTTTTCTCGGGCCTACGAAAGAAAAAAAAAAATTTAAAAAAAATTAAAAATCTCGACGGTCAACGAGACCGGGCCGTTTACAATCACGTGCGACGTACGTATATAGCGTGATAATAATACCGGTTATTACAATACGAATATTAGTTATTCGTCAAAGCATTTAATTTTCTCTCGAAAAAATACAAAATTAAAAAACACGTTGAAATGAATGTTATTATGACGAACAGAGCACGTTACATAACAGTACGCGTGATAATCAGGCCTAACGCGCTAATTCGTTCGAATCGAAAATCCTGTTGGCGCGCACGACCGCACGATCTCGTTTCGAAGTCGGTTGAATTTTTCGTCGTCGTCGTCCCCCCCCCCGCCACAGACCGAACGACCCCGAACGGCCGACCTCTTTCAAGATGTTTTTGTGTACAACTCGCACCACACGATTCGGCCTTACGATGTCCGTGCGGAGGACCACCGTGGTCGGAATCGCACACGGTCGCGACGTTCTTGTGCCCGCAAACGCCCGTCGCCGGTCTCATCGCGGGCGCCCGTTTATCACGCGCCGTCATTGTGAAACGCACCTTCTAAACGTTCTGACGTTTACACGTGTTTTGTCGTTTTAATGGACGTCCTTGGACCGTGACCGCCGGGCGGACGTGACGGCGGTGAAGGGACGGAGGCAAAACAAAAAAAAAAAAAAAAAAACGCGTCCAAACGTGGCTAAACCGAAAAAGAAATGAAAAATAAAGTCCACGTCCCGACGAAAATCACGAACATTTCGCGCGACCCGACTCGGTTTGCTCGTCTCGTCTCGTCGTTACGAGACGATGACGCCCGTCCGCGGACGGAAAAAAAAAGAAATAAAAGAAAAAAGAAACGCGTCTTCGCGGACGACGACGTGTGGCGGCGGTGAAATCGAATCGGAAAACAAAAAAAAACAACTACGCTGTTATTTATTGTTATACACGCACGCGTGTACGTATCGCGCAGCACATGTTTCCCAACCGCTTCTCCGGCCGGCGATCGCATGACGTCGTGCGCGTGCGTGCGTGCGTGTGTAACCGGGTCGGTGGTATCCTATCCGCCGAAATCGATACCCGTACGCACGCGCATAATATATACATATACGTACGTACGTACGCGCGCACACGGTGCCGGATTCGCAAAATGTCCCGGGACCCGTTCGTGGCGGGCGGTGCCAATTTTTTCAATCGCGCACGTCCGACACACGGAGTACGACGTTGTGCGCTTATCCGCGTTTCGGCGTAACGGACAATGTCCGTTTTGTTTTTGAACATCGCCACGAACGTTCGAATAGTGTTTTCGAACCTAACCTAACGGGTGATCGTCGTCGTCCGACGGACGGTTTGATTGAAAAGTCATGACAACCGGTTTCGGTCATACCGGTTGGACGGTACGCGGAGGTACGAAATATTTCGATTTGGTTACGTTGCGAACGCCACGAAAACCCGTGGGCGTCGTCCGGAGAAAATCCCCCCGGCACGTCGTTTTCGGAGCGTCCGGTGTCGGAGGCGTTCGCTTTCGTTTTTGGTTTTCCGCTGGCTGTCGGACGCTGGACACGCGGTTTTCGTCGGGCGGCGGCACGGAGACACGCTTTCAAAGCCGCGTCCAAAACGCGGTGAAAATAGAAAACGCGTACGAAAAGTCACGCGAACGTCCCCACGACCGGACACGCGTCTTCGGGTGATACGCGTGAGAGAGACGCGAATCGTCTCGTCGGCGGCGTTGCGTAACCGGATCGTGACGGGACGCGCGAATACAATCGCGAAAACGGTTTCCAAGCGGATCGTAACCGCACGTGACGCGCGATCACGTCCGCCGACTGATCTCTCTCATTTGCGTTGCGCAACGGACGTCGCGGTAAAATTCGTCTACGTCGTCCACGCCGTTCGCTTCAGCTTCACCGACGAGCCCGTTAGGCTTTTCTCGAAACGTCGACGATTTGGCGATCCGAGACGAGAATGATCCGATCGACAAACTCGATCCGTTTTCCGGGAATTCGAACGACCGGCCGCCGAAACGGTTACCGCCTTTTCGGTCCGTGAATCGATCAAACCGAAAATTTTACCGTCGACCGAACGGACGATCGCGCCCGATCTTAGCGCCGCCAACGTAGACGACGTATTGAATTTTGATTTCGGTAACGCCGTCGGTCTGAACCGACCGCGCGAAACGAGGGCGGCGGTAAGACGTGATATTCGTTTAAGCTAGAATAACACGCACTACGCGATTCGATTGTTTTGTATCACGTAACCCGCTCGGTCGTTTGAAAATAATCGCGTTTATCCATAGACGCTTTTTGGTCGATTTTCAAACTCGGTCCGCAGGCGTGCGCGCCCGATATGACGAAACGATTAGAAAATTCACGTTGATATCGTGACGGACGTACAGCGGGTCGGCGAGTTCGGGACGACCGCGACACATGACGTGCGCGCACCCGCAGAGCGGAGACCCGACGCGCGTTCGCGAAATTCGGAGGCTCTCGTGGCCGTCGCCGCCGGGCGTTATTGTGCGGGATTTCGTTTTTGCGGAGGATTTTTTTTTGTTGTTGTCGTTGTTATTTATCGCCGTGTGCACGCGCACGTGGGTCCGGCGTTTTCCTTTTCCTTTTCCTTTTTTTTTTTTCTTCTTCTTCGTCTCCATAAAATATCTATTATAGACGTACGAAACCGTCGTCCCGCGCCTTCCGGTCCGCAGCGCATTCAAACGCGACACGACGACAATGACGTATTGTCCGTGTGTGTACACGTGTACGCGTACGTCGTTACACACACACACACACACACACACGCGCGCGCGTCTCGATAAATGGGATGAAATTAATGTGTCCAGTGGCCCCCGGTCTAATCTCGTACCGACGCGCTACTACCCGAGAATACGTGCGTGCGTGCGTAGCGTGCGCACACCGTGTATATTAGGTATGACGCGCCGGCCCGGACCGCGACGTCGTCGCCTGTGACGTCTGTCCCGTCATAACGCGCCGTGGAAATTCCGTGTCCGCCGGTCGCCTTTTGTTGGCCCGGGGCCCACCGCCAATCATAATCAATAATAACGATTCGAAACGCTGCCCGTTGGGGGGGGGAGGGGAGGAAATTCGATCGGTCGACCGGGACGACGATCGGTAAAAACGGCGGCGGAAGACGAGTATCAAACAAAAAAGAAGAAAAAAGTAGTACCCGCGTGAACACGATCCGCGCCGCGGTCCGTCGCTCACGGCGATTGAGACGTTTGTCGTCGCATTGGGACCGGTACGCGTAGAAAAAACACGCCGAGAAAACAACGGCGTGGTGGCCGTCGTCGTCTCCGCGGCCCGCCGGGAAAACGGGCAAGCCGCGTCCGAAAACGCGTAATTTATGGACGACGACGGGCCACGCGGGCACCGGACCGTCCCATTGTCCGGCCGTGGACGGCGTCGCCTACGGGACCGGGCCGTATCGATATAAATCAGTACGGCCGATCTCGTCTGACAACACCGTTCGTCGGCCGCGCGACACGGTCGTCCCGTCGCCGGAGAAGACGCGCCTTGGGCACCGCCGGACCTTGGGACGGGGCCGCACAATGGCGTGCGCGCGGCCGCGGTCGACCGTTTCGCGTTACCTGCCGGAGGCGGCGGCGGCGGCGGCTGCGGCGTCGTCGTCGTGCGTGCGTGCGCGTGCGTTTGACGGAAAAGAAAAAATAATACACGAAGGTCCCTTATGTACCGTTAGGGTTGGTTTTGCCCTTGTCACGGAAATTTTTATAGACGCTTCTCTTGTGTATAAAATATATACGCGTGTGCGTGCGTGTGTGTGTTTTTTTTCACGTTCTCTTCTCCGTTTCGGAATTTTCGATATATTTATTGTGTGTCGTTTTCGTCGCTGTGGTCCGGCCCGGAGTTTTACACCGGCACAATGCCTCCGACCGAACGCGTTCTCGCCCGACACCATAATAATAATAACAACAACAACAACAAGACGAGAACAGCGCCTATCATCGTTCGGTACGAACTGTCCGGCGTCCGGCGCACGTTCTAACAACGTTTATCGAGAATCGAACGTCACGGAATCGTCCCGTCGGCAAAAAACCCGGATCGGATTCGTTAATATCGCGGACGATTTCCAGCAGATCACCGGCCTTGTCGTTTTCGCGATGGCTCTCCGAGCGAACACGTCACGACGGAAACGTTTACGCCGACAACACGAGAGCAGAACGTGAACCGTTTCGTTTTCTCGGATGGACGTTTGTCCACGCGAACGGTTTTTTCGGGGACTGCCGGAGAACCGAACCGCGCGCGCGAATTGAAAAAAAAAACGCTCCGGAACAACCGCCCACGACGATTATTTGGCACGATCGTTTGTGCGTTTGTTTCTTCACGCGTTATAGATCAGCGTATCCGAAAACGGGGTGCACAAACGAACCGGTCGAAAAATCGAACAAACATTACGTATATCAATATCACGATTTACGTTATCCGAAGAAGAAAAAACATTTCTCTCCGTCTCCGTTCAAACGATTCGAATACGATTTTTGAAGCGTTAACAAGTTATTATTTAACAGGACGGCACATCGTGTCCGAACAAAAACGTATTTACAAGACCGCGATATTCGATCCACGAATAATATTCGTCCGAACCGTGCATAATCACACACGACGTCGTACACGCACGCAGCCCGCGAACGTTATCCCTAATATAACCTGAAACTACCTGTTTAAAACCGTTTCACCGTATTGTATCCGACGGAGACCCAGACGTGTCATATAAAACGCACCGACGTCCCGAGACGTGCCGGACGATTTCGACACGTTTCACCGTGTGCACCGCACGTTCACGATCGCGTCCCCGCACGTTCACGAGCGAAACGGACGCCACGAGGAGAGGAGGTTACGTTTTACGTCAGAGAAATTCTGACGGGCCGCGCGGTGATTTTCTGGCGAACACGCGCGACGGACGTTTCGCGTTCGAACGTTGTCCGATCGGAAAACACGGAATCGCAAACGTTTCGACGTCGAAATCCGTTGACGATTGTTCGCGTTGATATATATACATATTTGTATTTATAGTCTTTTATAATTCACAAAATAATTTAGTCTAGTGTGTGCACACACACACACACACACACACGTATATACGCACGCACGTGACACGCATCGCAAAAACCATTGTATACGACAGATTAAATATTAACGTGTTATTATGACGAGAATTAAATACGTGTCCTCGGGACGTTTTCGCGTGCAAAAATCAGACCGGCCCGGCCCCCTCGGCGCGACGAAGAGAGAGCTTGACCCGACAAACAGCCGGCGCGCGTGGCGACGTGTATAACAGTAATTAATATTAATGTATACATTAAATATTCGACCTCATATCGTGTGTGTGTGTGTGTGTTATATATGTGTGTGTGTGTGTGTGTGTGTGTGTGTGTGTGCGCGTATAAGGCCGAAGAATATTTCGTGTGTTCGGTTACGCGTGCTCGTGAGATTTTCATCGAATTTATTCGCAATAACGCAGTACTGCAATCGGTTGTGTATTGTTCATATATATATGTAATACGCGTTTCCGTCGTGCCGTCGTATTGATAATCGTGAGTGTGACGAATTCATCGAACAATATGACGGATTATAGTTCGAAAATTGCTATGGGTTTTAAGAGATATATTTATTTTTTTTTATATATATCTATTACTACATGCTGGACGAATCACGTTTGTTTACGTGTGAGCTTTCGATTCATGAATAAACACTAAAATTACATAAACCCGAACGCGTCGAACGCGTCGAACCGTGAACATGTTTCGAACCCTTAACGGGTCCTAATGGTAGCGAATACCGAATGTGCAATAGCAAGTGCGCCAATCGTTCGCATTATTTTTAATATCTAACATTTATTTATACGTTATGATTTCACAGTCGAATTTCGTGACGTCCGGAACAATTATCGATATATATATATATATATGTTCATGCCGGTAATTTGTGCTCGTGTTTAACTCAGTCAATGTTTATAGTAATTTTTTTTTTTTGTAAGGTGGAACGATAAAGAAAATATTGCGTGTGCGCGCGCAGTAGAGCAAAACACAAAAATTGTAGGCACCGCGTCGTTCAGCCGGAAGGTTGTTTCGTGCGACGGACACGAGGTCCATTTATCTCGCCGTCGCCGATAACGAAATCGGAGGATGATTCGAGAATGATGTGCCTAAAGTACGTACGCCGCAGATTTATCGTCCGTTTTATAGCGGTCTGCAAAACCATCGAAGAACTGTAGACTCAACGGATTTCCAGAACGTTCGCGACATGACTGTGCCCGTAGGCAGAAAACGAGTCTAGCCGTTTGAACGTTTCAAGAAAACCGACTGTTTCAACCCAATATTATAATATCGACACGAAAATTAATAATCATGTGCGTACGACCGAAATCCACGCCAGACAACTATAATTCCGTCGGACGCGTTCGTACCCGCGCACCGAGCGCATTAAGTGGTAGCCCGAAAGTGCGAAGCATAATGAGTAGCCTGTACAACTCTTCCGCCGCCAATGCGTTTCATACACGTAACCGGAGACGTGTATTTTTCGTTCTGTGTGCGTTGCCCCGTAGACACAGACGTTTATTATTATTATTATTTATTTTTTTTTTTTCTATCTTTTTAGGCGGTATTATACACGTCCGACGAACTAATTGATACGACGAAATCGATTGAGACACGCGAAACATATACGTCTATCCATCTATATACACTCGATATCTGGCCCGTCTCGAAAAAAAAATATAAAAAAAAAAACCACGACGTGTACGCGCGTTCCTTTTGATGTGTTGCCGCACGCAATTTACCCGTAGATCTCCCCCACCCCGTCCCACCGAATATCGGACGGTTTTTTTACATTTTTTTTCCCTTTTTTTCCTTTCCTTTTTGCCGAGCGTCTCCGCCGGAGAGCTTTGCGTTTCTCGGCGGTTTTCGTGTTCTCTTCCACACGACACCTCTGTCCTTTTGTACGTACGTATTATTATACGTATGTAAATGTAACACGCAAACACGCCAACGTCGTCGGGTCCAGAGGGATTATTCGGCGGACCGTTTTTATTACGGTCCTTCTACGTGACAACGAGGACACGTATATGACGCTCGTTTGTACCGTATACACACACACACACACACACACACGTGTCGCAGCGCAGCGCGTTTGTGTACACAAACACGACCGGAATAATATTAAAAACAACCCGTACCGCCGCCACACGCCGAATTTAGAAGACAAATTCGAGTATGTGTAATAAATATACGTATGTATGTATACGCATGTGCGCCGTATCGGTTCATTGGACACGCCGGTGGGAGACTCGGGCAAAGAAACGTACAGAGAACGAAGGATAAAGAAAAAAAATAAAAGAAATAACCTTTACGGCCCACCCGGTGGGAATATTGCTCGGGGAAATATCACTTTTCAAATGTCGTATGATATATATATAAATATATATCGGTCGCTCTTATTTTCTATTTATTTTTTTTTATTTTTCATATTTTGTTTTTTTATTTCGTCATCCTCCGCACGTATACCGTTCATGCACTGTATACGATACGACGGACGACGGTGACCGAGCGAATCCGGCGCAGCCTTCGAAATCTTGCGGAGGCGCGAACCGTGAGCATCGCGTGTACACCTGTACACCGCGTGCGCATGATTATTATCGTTTATAATATATATATAGTTTTCCCCCTCGATAAATTTCACGCGATCTCCAGGACCCGCCGACCGCTCGTCTGTCACGCCAGCGTAATCACTCTTATTAGACCCGATCGCGGCCAATAATATTCAATAACGTTAATCAAATTGATTTTTATCCACATGCGATACTCATACTCGTGCGTTTTAACCAAAAAAAAAAACGTCGAAAAACAATTTGGTTTTTTCGAATCGCCGCGGCCGGTTGCAAGGTGCTACTTTGTTTTTAACAAGTACCGAATTACCGGGCGAGGTGTTTGATCCGCGCGCCACCTATATACTTACGCGGATAGCGTTTATTAAGCGCGTACGTACGGTAAGTGTATACCGTATACCGTATTCCCATTGACGCGGCCCGGGCGCGCTCGTCCGCGGCGGATGTACACCACACGGACGTCCCGCCGCCGCGGCATAAGGTGTTATTAATTTTTATTTTTTATATATATATATTTTTTTTTTTATTATTTTCACGTGATAATCGTTGAATACTAATGACGGCGGTGGAAAAAAAAAATAAAAAATAAAACTTCCGATCCGTGTGTTTCGCGGAGAGAAAAACCCCAAAACTTCCGTCACGTCGTTCTGTCGTGACGACCGCGTTTAATCCGCAATTTCTTTCTTTTATTTTTTTCTTTCTTTCTTTCCACTTTATTTCTTTGTCCGTGACCCGTGAAACGTTTCGGGTTCGGCCTGATCGAATTGGCTTAAATACAATCGCGACGAAATATGTTCCGTTCGCCCGTCTGTTCGTCCGTTTTCGTTTGGACGTGCACAATGTCCACGTGTGAGTTTGACGAAAATCAACTCGTAAGTGTTCGACCGCGACTACGAGAACGTCGGAACGAATATTTTCGACTATTGATTTCGATCGCGTATTTTTGTAAACCGTATGGTTGATGCACAAAGGCCGAGACGTTTTCTTTTTTTTTTTTAAATTAAACACGCGTGTTAAAATCACTACCGCGATTATTTCACTGTTGATATCGTTAAGACGTGTTTATAGCGTCTAATGGAAAATACAAAAAGACGCGCATCGATTTCAACAAATAATTGTAAACAATGAATGGCGTGACGTTCATTGTTGGTGAAAAAAATGCGAAAAACGCACAAGAATCCCAAAGATTCTATACGCGCGCGTGTGTGTTATAATAATATTATTGTTGGAATCGTACGATTACGTAACAGTGCAAGTCTAACACGGACGCGCAATTCAAACCGACGGCCCCACTAATAATAATTATTCAAATTCGTGAACGTTTCAAACGTACACGGAGGGGAGGGGGATTTTTTTTTTTTAAGTATAAATAAACAAATGCGCGATGTAAGCGTATACGTTTTCGATTATTTAATTCGAATTTTTTTTCGTCTTGTTTTTCGTTTTGTTTTTTTCAACATAACATAACGTACACAGACGAATAAACTGTACTTCCGAGTTGTTCAAAAACCGTATTTCAAACCACTGCCATAAAATATGTATTTATAACGCCGGACCGACGCACGACATCTGAAGTGTCGACGACGACGTTCATGGTGTTTACAACCTATGGTAAAAAAAGAAAAAAGAAATAAATAAATAAAAAAAAAAAAAAAAAAAGGTATAGGTAATAGACCCACGCGCACGCACGCGCACGTAATGGTTTCGTCGGTATTACGAGACTTCGGGTACGTGGGATAGAATAAATAGTTTTACTGTAGGTTGGTTTTTTTTTTTTTTGTTTTTTTTACGACGCTGGGCGCCGAAACTCAAAAAAAGGAACAACAAAAAAAAAAAAAAAAAAGGAAAAAGAAAAAACGCCATTTCAATAGAATCGTCTCTTAATACAACCCGAAGTGCATTAAATGATCCAGATACTCACCAAAAAAAAAAAAAAAAAAAAAACGCCGAGCTAAGCGTGACTAATCGGAAGAAACCGAAAATATGTTGTTCCCTCCCCCCCCCCCGTTCGGTATGTATAACCGTTTTTTTTTTTTTTTTTTTTGTTCGGTTCTCATTTTTATTATTGTTCTATACGCTATATAAAACATCGCGTCCTACCTCAAATCGATTACGTCCATCCACGTCGTCTCCTAACCTATATGCACGAGCGCGAGCACACGCATTAATAAATGCGACGCGATACGGACTGTATAAACGCACGCCATCGTCTGTATTGAAATATACGTATTTGGCTTTCGATTTTATTTTTTAACGCGTTCTCCTACACACATACTCACGCCTTCACGTCAAGCGTCTTGTTATACGGTAAGTGTATCGTATATAAAAAAAAAAAAAAAAAATGGTTTGTACTCTATATATATATATATATATATATAAATACACGCACACGCACAATCGACCGGTACGTATTCATATATATATATATATTTAATATCACGTACGCCGTTTCGGTGCACAATGAACGTTTCGAGAAAATCGGTTGCTCCTCGAGAGGCGCGAGAGGGGCTCATTGAACTCTTCCGCAGTCAAACCGACTGATGGTCGGCGGAGAACCGTGTGCGCACACACGACGTAAAGAAGAAGAAGAAGAAAAAGATTACAAAAAAACAAAACAAAAAAAACATACATAATCACGACCTCTGACGCGTCGGGAATTCGGCGGACGATCGCGCGCCAGAAACCGTCGAGCCGCGTTTCAGTATGACGTTCGACGAACGAAAACAAAACTACGGAAACCGATCGTTTTCTCGTTCGTCCCGTCCGGTTTTCGATCGGAACGCGCGCGTTTGGATCCGAACGGAAACCCGAAAATCGTTCTACCACAACATTCGAAACGCGATCGGCCGCCCGTCGAACGAATCGTTTTCATCCGTGTTCGCGTTCCAAACGCGAATCGTCGATTTCGGTACGATTGACGGGTACTTCGGAATCCCAATCGCTTTCCGACGTCACATCGGACGGTTCGCTCCGTTCTCGAAAACACGAAACGAAGGTTAGGTGAACGTCAAACGTACCCCGTTTTTTTGGTTGGGTGGAGGAGGGCGGGTAGTCAAAACATTGACATAAAATGTTAATCTAAAATGTAAACGTCCAACAGCGATAGTAACGTAACGTTCAAACGACGAAAACAGATGTCGGATTCCTGAATCCTAAACAGTCGCATCTAATGTCGGTTCGGTCGAATCACGACGTTCGCGCGTTGTCGTACCGGTTCCGACGTCGGTCCGCGACGAGCCGACCGTTACGTCACGCGTCCGCGTGTCCGCGATCGGCCCGAACCACGGTAACGCGTAAGAAATCGTTTTTTTTCATAATCGTATTATGAAATACGGCGGTACGTTCTCTCCGGTTTCCACGGCTAATGAAGTGCGAACGCGCGGCTGCACCCCACGCGGCCGCTCGGCCCCGTACACGCGCACGCACACTCTCGCGCGTGTACACACACATATATATTTTTTTTTAATTGATATTATTGTTTATTATCTCGGAAGACCCGCGGTGAGAAATTGGGTGTGAAACGTTTCATCAATCACCCCGTGTAAAAAAAAAAAAAAAAAAATAAAAACGAAAAAAAATAAAAATTCTAAAAACCACAATGGGAAAAGAGGGGCGCGAACGTGTGCGTGCGTGTATTTCCGAACGCGACACAATGCGGCCAGGTGCTCGGCGCGGACCTTCGGCGTGGAAAATTCTCCTCCTCCTCGTCGTCGTCGTCGTTTTTTTTTCGTTACGCGACCGAAAAAACACGCGCGCGCGCGCGGGTCTCTGACGTTTACGCGTGAAGTATTTAGACACGTTTGTTATTATCACCGTCATTCGGCTCTGGCTCGAGATAATAACGCGCGTTCAGAACGGAAAACGGTCGGCCGGTCGGGTTCTGGACGGATCGAAACGCGAAGCGCGACCGGGTTCACGCCGATCCGGCAGGGTCAACCGGGAATGTTTCCGTAAATTTTTTAGGTTTTTTTTACGTTTGGCGCGCCGTCGCGTTATCGAAAATGGAAATCGATTTTCACGCGCGTTGTACGACGTTCGCCGCGCAACAACGGTCGGGAAAAAAACCCAAAAAACCCGCTTACACGAGCGACGCGTGTCCGCGAGAAAAGTGGTACACCGGCGATTGGTCACGCGACACGGCAAATTTCAGTAACGCCCGTCATACGGTGTCTCGTACGCGTACGTCTAATCACGTTCTGATCGTAGGTTTTTTTTTTTTCCCAGCGAGTTCCAGCTCGAAACCGACGACAGTCGTTGAAACAAACCCGCCCCGACCATTGGGTTTCGACCGCGTTATTGAACGAACCGGACGAACAGCCGACTGCCGCGGTCACTTGTCCGAAAACGGACTTGGAAATCGAAGTCGGGACGACGAAAACACGAAATAAAACCCCGAGAGCGCGTCCCTCCGGGGGGCGAACCACGACGGTACACGGGTAGGCGGGCCCCGGGGCGGCGTGCATAATACACGTGTAACGAACGCATAAACGCGCGTACGGACAGCGTGATTAAAAGGGTGTACTCGTCGAGTGGACGTGCGCGACCGGGCCACGGGGGAAAACCACCCGGTTCGCCCACTCGTCGCGTGCACCGGCGCGTTCGAAATAAAAAAAAACACGTACGTACGTATGAAAAATCGTCCGGCCGCGTTAACGAGCGTGCCGCCCCCGTGTCCGTTCGATCCGTCCCGAACGAATACTTCGGCGCGCGTTTTCGCCTCGGGACGGACGGTTTTTTACGTGCCCACGGTACCGAACGGGTCAGACTCACGCGTCGCGTCGCAAACCGTTCCGCCAACGGAAAACCAAACGAAGTGCGACGTTCTTTTAAGAACAAGTTCGACCGATTGCGCGTACCGGAATAGAATAGACGCACCGCCGCTTGGATACTCGGTAACGGGCTGTGTGTAACGTGAGTCTAGCGGTGACCGACACGAATAAGACGGCACTTTCGTTCACGCCGTTCGGCCCGGTGCGTGCGCGTAAACAGCTAATGATGACGTGATTCGCGACGACGCGGCAAATTGGCCGCGACTAAAACGAGACGACGCGCATGCGCAAACCGTGCTCGAGAAAAAGTTTCGCAAAAATCTTTTTTTCTATTTCCGTATCCTCTGTGAATGACCGGAAAAACCCCCGTAGAACATTAGAAAAACTTCCCGCGGCCCGCGGTTCGAGACACTTGTGACGAGAAAGTCGCGACAAACAACAAAATTTACTCAACTGCGTACGCGGTCGCCCGGCGAACGTGTCACTGGGCGTAACGGGTGAATCGAGCGGTTGAATAGGCGACCCCTTTCTATGTTTACAGACATCAGAGCGTACCTATAGCGGCCTGTACGCGGTCAAACGTGTTTGTCAGACTTCGCGTTTTCGTCAAACATAAGCGCACACGATCACACCGTTACGGATCGAATAAATTTGTGTTTGACTTGTCCATGGTTTCGGGCTTCTCCTTGCCGCGAAGTGACGTTCATGTCGTTCGTGTTATACATAACGATGATACGTGATACGGACGACGCGTTTCTGGCATTGACAAAAATTTGACGAATAATTCGATCGTCTACGGGGCACTCAAGTCATTTCGCATGTCAAACAGGAACGCGGGTTAGATGCGGAACGCTTTTCCGCAGCCGACGAAATAATGTATTTGGACGTTGTCGATGCGGCGGCGGTTATGGCCTGTCGGACCGTCTCGCACACGACACCGGCGTTCTTCGCGTTGACATGCCCTGCGCGTTATCGGTCCGTTGTAGTCGACGGGCTTGTTTTTCCGCGTCCGGATTGCCGGTTAGTACCGTGTCGAGTGCCTCGACACCGTTCACACACAAGCGTGTCGAGTGCGCAACTCGATTTCGTGGGGCCTGCGGGACCGTTTCCATCCCGGTCCTCAACCGCTGTCGACGATAACGTATCGTTTCCGTTATTTCGCTTTCTCGTGCGCCGCGGGCGTTCGTCGGCCGGCCGCCGTGTTTCGTCATCCACGTGGCGAAAGGGACGCGTACGAGAAACGCTGTTTCGCGCGCGAAATACGAAACACGGTCGACTTCGTGCTCACCAGTTCCGAAAACGATGTGGTCGAGACGTCCCGTCAGCATTCGTGACGTGTTCGTTTGTTGGTTCCCCCCCCCCCCCACCCCACCGCAACAATAAATTGTACGGTTAAGTCGGGAAAACAACAGTACGGCACACACGTGTATATTTGTATTTTTTATTTGTAACGGGGTCAGCCCATTGTGACGCACAAAAGCGTTATTTGTATGGCTTCAAAAACCTCGAGCCGACTCGACGACCGACGGCGCGTAATATACATCCTGGGCATATATATAATATAAATTTTTATTCCTGTTTTGTTGCCTGACCCCGCCGCACACTACTCGGAAATATATATTACTATATACGTGATAACAAGTCCAACGAAAAGAAAAAAAGAAAACTCGTACGGTTATAATAATTAGGCGTTCGTCGTAACGCAATACGAGTTCGCGTAATCGTCACAACGCCCCCCCCCCCACCACTGTATTTTCTACGTATTTTCTCTAACGAGCGCGTACCTCATAAAAAATATCCGATCGTTTTACAAAAAAAAATAAAATAATTGCCAGAAATCCGTTTTGGCCGTCGTCGGTCTCCCCGGAAAACGGGCAACGAGATCGTATTCCGTCCGACGGGTCTCGCTCCGGGTGGCTGCGCGTCGTTCTCGCGGACGCGACGGCCGAAAGGTCTCTCCGGCGACGGGCCCTTCCCAATAACGGTCGTCGTCGATTATAAACGCGATCCGTCTTTCGTCCTTCCTCGCCCGTCCGATCCAATCGGGTTTCGCGTACGGTCCGCGCGCAGGCCAGGTATCGTGTTTGTACGTCTTCATCGTCCCGTACGAGGAAAAAAGGATCCCCGACCGTTTTCAAAGAGCGAACACGACGTTTTATTACACACGAACGCACGTGCGGACAGAATCGATTCGCGTCTTGTGTTGGCGTCATGAGTACGCGACGATCGGTTTCCTGTACAACAAGGCCCGAGTAACACTGCCGGAGTTTGTTTCGTCGGGCTCGCGCCACGAACAAGTCACGGGCGCGCCATTCGAAAAACGTCCGAGACCCCAGTTCGAAAAGGATTTCTAACACGTTTCTAACCGTTTTTTTTTTCGTTACGACCGTAGAAAACGATATGTCGGCGTCTCGCGATCGATATTACCGTAAACTTGCGGACAACGCGGCCAACAGGCATTTACACGTTCGTGGCGCCCGCGCACGCCGTTTTCGTGTCGCGTCGAACGAAACGGATCGACGGACGTCGTCCCACGATTATTGGCGTACCCGCCGCGGTCACATACCCCTTCGGGTGAACGTTCCCCGAGCTCCTTCGATTCCCTAGTCGACTTCGCCGAGCCGTCGCCGTCGCCGTCGTCTACACGTTCGCGAGACACGAATTTCGAAATCACGTTCGTCGGAGACACGCGTCGAAAATCCGAAAACGACAAACAAACAAACAAACCCCCTCCCCACCACGCATAAAAAATAGAAAACGTCCGGTTTTCACGGAAACGGCAAAAAGTGTTCGCGGATGTTATTGGATCGCGTGGTGCGCGCTCGCGCGTACAGCGATTTACATTAACACACAATGATACACTCGACGCGCGTATGGATTATTGACCTTTGACCTTGTTCTATAGAGACCCTTTTTTTTCTCTCTCTCTTCGCCATCACAACAACAACAACAACAATAATAATAACAATAACAATAATAATAATAACAACAACAACAAATACAACGAGCGCGCGCGCGCGCGCACAATCGCGCGTACAAGTGCGGCGTAAACGCGCGCGTCACAACAATAAACGACGACGGCGTTCGTGCGCGGAAAAACGAACGGGTCGCCGCGGATCCGTGTTCGCGCGGCCAGAACAAAACGACCGAACCACAAGGGAAATAAAACGCCCGCGAATCGCACCAACGACATTTCGGATTTTATCCCGTCCGCGGAAATCTCGGATGTTATCCCCGCGTCCCCGGGTCCGCCGGCGGAGCGTTGTCGGCGGCCACGGCGGCGGCGGCGGCCACGGTTCGAAAAATATGGTTCACCCGGCGGCGGCCGCCCAGCTGCCGTGACGTCGACGCACCCGATTGGCCGTAGAGGCGGCGCGACAATCGATACGCATACATGCGCGGGGGGACGCGGCCGCCGCCGCCGCCGCCGCCGCCGCCGCCGTAGCACGTCGCACCAGTCGAGTTCGTCCGTCCGCGTAGTCGCACAACGGCATTCGGTCACGTTCCACGTACGTTCGCGTAAGCAGTAGTATCTCTCGACGACAATCGGTTTACACACACACACACATATATTTTGTTTTTTTCCTTTTGTTTTTTTGTTGTTGTCGCGAGCGTGTGTATAGATTTATATGTATTAATAATTTTTTTATTTTTTTCTGTTCTTCTATTCTCCGCGTACCCGTTGTTTTTCCGTTCGGCCGCCGTATCGTACGCGCACATGACGACACGCGGTCGTCTCGCTGTTCTCGCGTCCGTCCGTCCGTCCGTCCGTCCCGTGGCACACGCGAACCGTCGTTTCCGAGCACACGTAAATATTGTACGTCAGTAGATTCTCGCGCGTAACGAAAAACACTCGTCCGCCGTCGTCTCGCGCGGCCCGAAACCGGTCTGTTCGTTTTCGTCTCGCCCGACCCCGCCGCAGGCACGCACGGATGACGCCGCGTTGACCGGGTCCCGCCACCGCCGTACACATCGTCGCGCCGTCCGACCCACCGCGAATCGCGTCCGTACGCCAGTGCTGGCAAATAAAATGCTAATGGACGCCGAAATAAAGAACTGTTCTGGCCTGTTGGCCGGCGGAGGACATCACGCGTCCGCGCACATGAGCCACGCGTACGGCAACCTCAACCAGATGGGCATGTTGGCCGGGCTCGGTCCCGCGGGCGTAGTGCTCGGCGGGCCGCAGGGCGTCGGCCAACAGCCGCTGTCCTCGCCGCCGCCGTCGCAACAGCAACAGCAACAGCAGCAGCAGCAGCAGCAGCAACAGCAACAGCAACAGCAACAGCAACAGCAACAGCAGCAACAGCAGCAGGTCGCCGCGCTCCATCAACAGCAACAGCACCATCAGCACATGCAGGCGGCCCATCAGCTGCACCAGGTCGGCGGGCACATTATCGGCGGCGGCGTCGGGCAGCTCCAGCTGCCGTCGCCCAACAACAACAACTCGTCGTCGGCCAACAAGAACCAGAACGTGGACCGCGTCAAGCGGCCGATGAACGCGTTCATGGTGTGGTCCCGCGGGCAACGCCGGAAAATGGCCCAGGAGAACCCGAAAATGCACAACTCGGAGATCAGCAAACGGTTGGGCAGCGAGTGGAAGATGCTGACCGAGACGGAGAAACGGCCGTTCATCGACGAGGCCAAGAGGCTGCGCGCGGTCCACATGAAGGAGCACCCGGACTACAAGTACCGGCCCAGGCGCAAGACCAAGACGCTGATGAAGAAGGAGAAGTATCCGCTGCCGGGCGCCGGCGGACCGCTGTCGTTGGCCGGCAACGGCGGACAGCCGTGCGACAACTCGACCGTGGCCGGCCGGAACGCCGTGTCGCAGGCGTCCGCCGCGGTACAGCAGCAGATGGTGAACAGCAGCAGGGAACTGTACCACCAGATGAACGGGTACATGCCCAACGGCGGGTTCGGCATGCACCACGATCCCAATCCGTACGCGCAGCAGCCGTCCTACGCGTCGCACATGGCCGCCGCGTCGCAAGCGGCCGGCTACCGGTACGACATGCCGCAGATGAACAACGCGGCCGCTTCCATGCACTACTTGAACGGCAGCTACAACTTGTACTCGGACATG